>ML282677.1:0-28422 GCA_005239495.1 Nicotiana undulata | reverse complement strand
GCTAGCCTAGTTCCACGATAGGCGCCATCACGACCTGTTAGGATTTGGGGTCGTGACATCAATTGATCATGGTAATATGAGTACAAGGTGTATTAATAATTTTTTATGGTCTAAGAAGAGCCTTAAGGCTAAGTCAAGTTGAAATTGTATGATTGACTAAAGCTTCAATTGAGTTTGCACAATGCCTAAATTCAAACGAGCACAACTTCCAATATGTGAAGATTTATATGATGTACGTCCTAGCAAATTAAAGATCTATGGGTCTAGTTTTTAATTTATCAAACTGTTTATTATTTAGATATTTCTACAAAAAATTAAATTCTTTTTACTGGAGGGTAGCACAACATCCATGCAGCTACGCGAGCTGTGCGTAGCTATGCTGCCTCGTCCGTAGCTGATTCCAACAAGCTTGTCAGATGAAGGGGGGATAAAGAGGAAGTGAGTGTACCTACGCTGGAGGTATGTGTAGCTAAGCATATCATCAAATTACAAAAGTGGCTATTTCGGGAGAGAAAGAGATGAAATTTTTGACAAGGATTTGGGTACTAGAGAGAAGGAGGAACTCTTCCAGCATGAATACACTTCAAGGTAAGTTTTTTTGATAGTATATAAAATCATTTGATATAACACTAACATTATTATGGATCAAAATCTATAGAAAATGAGTTGAATATTCAAGAACACCAAAAAAGAGAAAAGTGAGATTCTTCCATCAAGAGGTAATTTCTTTACTCGAGCTTCACATATATGATATATTGGAGTATGGGTAGCATGTTTGCGAAATTTATTTGAAGGTATAATGGAGTATTATATAAACCATAAAAGTGAGTCTTGAAAATAATATTTTGAATGAAGAAGAAGGTGAATAGTGATGGGTTGGTATAAATGAAATTGTTTTGAATTTTTAATGATGCCAATATACTTGATAACCTAATTGATTGACGAATTGAAGAGGGAATCGCCATTTAGCTAAGAAATAACACTAATTCATGAATGTAATGTTCTTGAATCTAGAATTTTGTTGGAGAAGATAATGAATAATGACTTGGTGATGTTAAGTAGAACCTATAGTATCATTAATGACTCCAAATGAGTATTTAACGATAAATATGAAATTGTATAAAATAATTGGTAAATGTATTGAATAATTTTGAATGTTTGAGTCGAATTGTGACGGCTAAGTAGATGTTTATGGATCTTTTTGTGTTTGTTAGTTGGGATATCTAATGATAGATATTGAATTGTTGGCGATATTTGAGCATTTTAATCAATTGGAATGGTGTAGTATTATTTGGAGCTTGAATATTGAGGTAAATTGATTATGACTTACTCTTCTCGAGGAATTCTCTCTAAAAGCATGTTTTGAGTTAATACATTATATTATTTATAAATGTGCATTCATACTTGTGAGGATAAGCGCAAATGATATCATCATGTTTTTCTATGTTTGTTGTGTATGAAGTGTCATGTGATAAAATCTTATTTTAAAACTTGTTTGCAAGATGACACTTAAGGAAAACGTTATAAGTTTTATTAAAACTTATGTATTGATAAGAGTATAAAATGTTTGAATGCTAAAGATATATTTTCATGAACAAGTGTGTCTTTTGAAATTTGAACAATAGAGTACTACTTATTGTATCTTTAAAAGATTGATGTTAAATTGCTAAAGGCTTTAACATGAAAAAAGTTATTTTTTTGATATTATTCAAATGGTTTAGATTGGCTATAATATTTTTAATTTGATAAAAATAGATCATTGAGGCTATTAGGCTATGAATCTATTTTTGATATTCAAATGTCTTGTGATCTAATAGTGGAGACAATTGAGATTGATTCGAATATTAATTTCGTTATCATAGAACTACACGTGACAATGTAGGGACGCATTCCAAGGCTAAGCCGAAGATTTTGGGATAATGTCCCTCAATGAGAGGGCAAATGATCATTACTAAAAGTAATGAGGTTAAGTCGACTCATACGGTACTACGGGAAGCCACCCAAACAAGTAGGGTCAAATACTTGTTTCTAGATTGATCACCTAGTTGTTATTTATTATATCGGTGTCGGTATAGCACCCCTGGTGAAAGATAATAATTTTCTTATGTTTAGACCTAAGAAGCCAAAACAGATTTCAGTGACTTAATGAAATTGAAATTGGTTTGTATAATTTTTATTAAAATCTTGGATTGATATAAAATTCTCTAAAAACTTATATCATGATTTAAATTTCAATAGTCTTTTTCATTTAAAATAATAAAAAGCATGATTTATACAATTGTTTATCACTTTATATCAAATATTAGTTGCATATTTCTTTTTTCGTAAAATCTTATCTTAGGAACTTGAGTTAGAGATAGCCTATGATACTTATTGAGTATCGTGGTGGTGTACTCAGACCTCAGGGGCCCCTCTCCAAGGCCCCACTTACTTTACATGTTTCAGGATGAGGTGTGGTACGTGGTATACACACAAGGCTGGGATGACTCGTTTTTCGAGGTATATGGTGAGGCACCAATCCTATTACATTGTAGCTATCAGGGTATTTTCTTATTTCATACTAGCCAGGCATTAGCCCAAATTTTCAGTTCTATTCTTTGGTATAGAGGCTCCATAAATAGTTGTGATACGTTATAGTAACGGGGTGGTATACAGACATATATGAAAGATATTTGTTGTATTGGATCTCATTATTGTTATGAAATGCTTCATGGGTGATTTTGAACTGAAAAAATGTTTCATCATTTAAATTGAATATATATAATTTTCAATGAGCTTCCGTAATTAAATTGGTTTTCATGCATATGGTTTGGTTCGCACGGGTCGAATAGTATGCCAGGTGCGGTCACGTGGTTTTAGGTCGTGACATGAGGTATTTTTATATTGGACTAAGTTTTTTCCCACATAAAAATACCTCAAATCTATGGGGGCATGTTCATATATATGCACTTTTGGTGTCACCACTGAAGTTATACCGCATTGCACAAAATTTGGCAAAGTCTATCGATTCAGGTCTAAAGTAGTTCAATCTCTTCAATGCAGCTTCAGAAATTAAATCTGAAGTTCTTCTATATTTCAAATGCAACTTCAGAAATTTAAATTTGAAGCAGTTCAATCTCTTCAATGCAACTCCACAAATGTAATCTGAAGCTCTTCTATCTTTCAAATACAACTTCAGAAATATGAATCTTAAGTAGTGTCACGACCCCGAAATGTCCAGTTGTAACGATCCGGTCGGTCGTTATGTAGAATCTGCATTATAATTACTATTATTACCCTGTCATAGGTTGGTTGTACTGTTCTTGATGTGTTAGAGTTGGTAGGCTCAGAATCGGAATGGTTATAATGAGAATTTAGTCACTTAGTCTTTAAAAATGGCCCTATAGTTGGAAAAGTCAACTGAGAGTTGACTTATTAGTAAACGACCTCGGAATGCAGATTTTATGGATCGGATAGCTTCTTTAGGTAATTTGGGACTTATGAATGTGTTCGAAATATTTTTGTGATGTCCGGTGTAGAATTAGGCTTGAATTGGTGAACGTTAGTTTTTGGTAATTTCTGGTCGGCAACGGAAAATAGGCTATCGGGGTCGGAATTGAATTCTGAAATTTGAACAGGTTCGTAATGTCATTTTGGATATGTCTGCAAAATTTCAGGTCAATCGGAGTTATTTTGGATAGTTTCGGCATCGTTGGTGGATTTTAGAAATTTCAAAGTTCTTAGGCTTGAATCCGATGTGATTTTGGTGCTTTGATGTTATTTTTAGTGTTTTGAGAGTGCAACTAAGTTTGAATGATCATTTATAATGTATTGGTATATTTGGTTGAGGTCCCGAGGGGCTCGGGATTGATTTCGGGTGGTTAGTGGGCGTTTTGGCCTTGGAAAATCTACTGTTTTTGGTGTTAGCACAGCAGCAGGTTGTTCATCGTGATCGCGAAATAAGGCCCGCGATCGCGTAGTGTTGCATGGGGTCTGGGGAAAATTGTTCAATGCGATCGCGGAGAGTAGGGTGCGATCGCATAGCACTGGAGGTCTCTTCATCGTGAACGCGTGAGATAGGTCGCGATCGCGTAAGGCTAGCAGGCCAGGACAGAGGGCCATGCGCTAGTTCTTCGCGAACGCGATCAGTGGTCCGCGATCGCATAAGCCTGGGAGGTAAAACATCGCGATCGTGTAGGTCTAGCCGCGATCGCAAAGAGTAATTTTGGGCAGATGAAAATTTGTGCTCCGCGATCGCGAAGTGGGTCCCGCGATCGCGCTGAATAAGAACTGGGCAGTATTAAATTAAACCCTCCGCAACCATTAAGCGTTTTAACACCATTTTTGAACGGAAAAAGAGCTTGGAGGCGATTTTGAAGAGGGAAAATCATTGTTCTTTGTTGAGGTAAGTATTTTGGACCCTAAAACTCGATTATAGGTGATTAAGGAACATAAAAACAGTGTTTAATTCATGAAAATCAGTAGAAAAAGATGGAGTTAAGGCTTGAGATTATGAGACCTTCTAGGGATAATTTGAGGGGTCAAACGAACTCCGATTTTAGCGTTCTTTATATGTACAGTCTCGTGAGATGATGAGGAACATTTTAGTATAAAATTTGTCGAGTTCCAAGATGCGGGCCTGAGGTCGGGTTTTAGAAAATTTCGCGTTTTGTGCTAGAATTGGGATTCATTCCTTAAGCATAATTTGATGATAAGAATCTTAACTTGGTAGATTTGGAGCACTCGGAAGTTGATACGAGAGGCAGAGTAGCTTTTCGGGCTAGTTTGAGGTAAGTAATGTCTTTAAATCCTGTCCTGAGGATATTAAACCCCGGACCTTGCATCCTTTCACGGATTTTGGAATGCAAAGATTGAAAATTTGGAAATATATTCCTTTTTAGGCAACTATTGATTTGCGAAACCGATTTTAAAGCCTATGCTTAATAGTATTGATATATTTTGATATGTTTTGGGCTGTAGTCCATGTTTGGGGCCTAGTGCCGATCTGTTTACCCCGTATGGGCTGTTTTTACTATTTTCCTCACTTGATATGTCATGACTTTCACTCAGTCTTTTCTTAATAATTTTTTTGACACTCAGAGTATTTTGATATTATTTCTTGAAAATGAAACACTTTTTTTTGGGTCGGAAGCCGATATAATTATGGCCCGAGTGGCATGTTGAGAGTGTCTGACTGAGTGAGGCCGCGGGCCAATATGGTGAGGATGTTATGATATGAGAGAGGCCGAGGGCCAATATTGTGAGTGATTTATGCCATGATGTGGCTTGTTTATAGCGCTCAGACTGTAGGAGACCCTCCAGAGTCTGTACACACCCCTAGTGAGCGCAGGTACCTACTGAGTGCGAGTGTTTCCCGCGGGACTGATACTGAGTGATTGTGAGGTTGCCCACTGGGCTAATACTGAGTGATGGTAAGGTGCTGAGGGAAATGTTATGAGAGATTATTATTGCCCGAGGGGCACTTTTATGATGATTTTACTGAGTTTTGACTATGATTCACTTCATTTTTCAAACTGATTTTACTGAGAGTTTTATTGAGAAATATTTGAAAATATACTTGTTTCAAGGGAGTTTTGGAAACTGGTTTTCTAAATTATGTATACTGTATTGAGACTCGATGTTTTACTGTTTTGTGGATTGATGTATATGTGCTGTGGTTTTCATATACTTCAGACTGTGATTTATTTTCATTACTACTGAGTTGGCGTACTCATCATTACTCCCTGCACCCCTATGTGCAGATCCAGGTACTAGTGCGGAACAATAGCCATCTTTGTTCGTTTGCAGCAGTTTTACAGGATTTCAAGGTAGCTGTCCAGCGTCCGCAACTTCTCCATTTCCCTTCCTTTATTAATATTAGTATTTATTTCATAGACATTGTTTAAGACATTAGCAGAGTTAGTTTTATTTCTTAGATGCTCGTGACCATGTTGACTCTAGTCTTGGGAGGTTGTTTAGACTGTTAAATTATTATTGGGACGTAAAGACTTAAATAAATTAATTAATTTATACTCTGTTTGTTGTTTGTTATTGATTTGTGAAATATTATAATAGAACGAATGGGTAGTTGTGTGATGGTTAGCTAGCCTAGTTCCACGATAGGCGCCATCACGACCTGTTAGGATTTGGGGTCGTGACAAGTTGGTATCAGAGCTCTAGGTTACATAGGACTCAACGGTCATGAGCAGGTTCAGTAGAGTCTTGAGGATCGATATGGAGACGTCTGTACTTATCTTCGAGAGGCTGCAGAACTCTTAGGAAAACTCTCAATTTATTGAACTCTTTCGTGCCAATCTATTGATTCTTGAAATCTAAACTCATGTTGTTTCATTCTCTCAAAGATGGTGAGGACACGCAATACCGATCAGGGTGACCAGACACCAGCCAGACCCACAAGGGGTTGAGGCCGTGGTGGAGTTAGAAGACCAGCCCGTGCGGCAGCCGGGACAGTACCATAGGATCCCCCTATCGTTTAGGATCAGGTTCCCTACCGATGGTGCTCCAGCGGGACATGCTCAGGCACCGGCAGTGCCTATTGTTATTCCGGGTCATCAAGAGACCCTGGCTTAGATATTGACGGTGTGTACCAGTTTAGCTTAGGCAGTTGCTATGTCTACTACTGCCACAGCAGCTCAGGTCGGGGCAGGCATCCAGACTCCAACTGCCCGAACACATGAGCAGGATGTACAGGGTATTCAGGGACCGGGGGTAGTCCCAGCCCAGCCGGTTGCCCTAGTTCAGGATTATGTGGTTCCAGTTATGCCCGAGGACGAGCAACGTAGGCTGGAAAGGTTCAGTAGACTTCAGCCTCCGACTTTCAACGACACAGAGGGTGAGGATGCCCAAGGTTTTCTGGATAAGTGCTAGAGGATACTACGTACTGCGGGTATTTTGGAGACCAATGTGGTCTCATTTTCTACATTTTAGTTTGCTGGTGCTGCTTTCACTTGGTGGGAGGCATTCGAGAGGCGTATGCCGGTGGGTTCAACACCTCTTACCTAGCAGTAGTCCTCCACGATCTTTATGGAGAAGTATGTTCCTCAGTCTCACAAAGAGGAGCAACGCAGGCAGTTTGAGCAGGTGCGCCAAGGAGAGTCATCAGTTACTCAGTACGAGATGAGGTTTTCCGAGTTGGCTAGACATGCTTCTGAGTTAGTCCCTATTGACAGGGAGAGGATCAGGATATTTGTAGATGGTCTCACATATCAACCTCGCATTTTGATGACCAAGGAGAGAGTGTCTGGAGCTACATTTGAGCAGGTAGTTGACATTGCTCGGGACATTGAGTCGGTTCACAGGCAGGAGCGTGAGGAGAGGGAGGCTAAGAGGCCTCAGGGATCAGGTAGCTTCAGTGGTGCCCCTTCTAGAGGGCAGTTTCAACACAGCATAGGTCGTCCATTTAGACCTCCACACCCAGTTCGCCCAACTTACAGTGGTGCATCTTCGGGGCAGGGTCCTCACAGTTCTCATCAGGGACGTTCATCTTTTAGTGCCCTTCCATCTCAAAGCTCTGCCCGAGCATCATCTTATCATGGTTCTTCTATGCATGGTTCGTCTGGTGGTTATCATGGTGGCAGGGGTTCTCGTCAGTTTTCATCTCCAGCTCCAGGTGGTTGTTATGAGTGTGGGGAGTTCGGACATGAGTGGAGGCAGTGCCCATGTCGCCCTAGTAGTTCATCTCAGTAGAGGGTTCAACCCTAGACTTCAGCGCCAGTCACTTCACCACCTACTCAGGCAGCTAGGGGTGGTGGTCAGGTAGCTAGAGGCCTCCCTAGAGGGGGGGTCGAGCATGTGGAGTCCAACCATGTATTTATGAAATTCCGTCTAGGCCTGATGCTATGGCCTCAGATGCTGTGATTACAGGTACTATTTCAGTTTGTCACGGTGATTCTTTGGCTTTATTTGACCCTGGTTCCCACGTACTCTTATGTTTTGTCGTATTTTTCTCACTTTCTGAATATGCCCCGTGAGTCTTTAGTTACGTCTGTTCATGTTTCGACTTTGGTGGGCGATACTATTGTTGTGGACCGTGTGTATCGGTCATGTCTTATATCTATTGGGGGCCTGGAGACCCGAGTGGACTTGATGTTACTCTGTATGGTTGATTTTGACGTGATTCTGGGCATGGATTGACTTGAGGTCTGGGTATCATCAGTTGAAGATCCGGTATTCTGACATTCCGAAGACCGCATTCGGGACCAGATATGGTCATTATGAGTTTCTGGTTATGTCATTTGGGCTGACCAATGCCCCAACCGCGTTCATGCAATTGATGAACAGTGTGTTTCAGCCTTACCTTGATTCGTTCGTCATTGTGTTCATTGATGACATCCTGGTTTATTCTCGTAGCCAGGAAGAGCATGCTCAACATTTTAGAGTTGTGTTGCAGAGGTTGAGGGAGGAGAAGCTTTATGCAAAATTCTCCAAGTGTGAATTTTTGCTCGGTTCAGTAGCTTTCTTGGGGCACGTGGTGTCTAGCGAGGGTATTCAGGTTGATCCGAAGAAGATTGAGGCGGTTCAGAGTTGGCCTAGACTGTCCTCAGCTACAGAGATTAGGAGTTTCCTTAGTTTGGAGGGATATTACCGCCGCTTTGTGGAAGGATTCTTTTCTATTGCTTCGCCTTTGACCAGATTGACCCAGAAGGGTGCTCCATTTAGATGGTCTAATGAGTGTGAGGAGTGCTTTCAGAAGCTTAAGTCAGCATTGACCACAGCTCCGGTACTAGTTTTGCCCACTGGTTCGGGTTTTTATACAGTCTATTGTGATGCTTCTAGAGTTGGTTTGGGAGCAGTATTGATGCAGGACGGTAGGGTGATTGCCTACACGTCTAGACAGTTGAAAGTGCACGAGAAGAATTATCCAGTGCACGATCTTGAGTTAGCTGCCATTGTTCATGCAATAAAGATTTTGCGCCATTATATGTATGGAGTGTCGTGTGAGATTTTCACCGATCATCGTAGATTGCAGTATCTGCTGAGGCAGAAGGACTTGAATTTGCGTCAAAGGAGGTGGTTAGAACTTCTTAAGGACTATGACTTAACTATTTTATATCATCCGGCGAAGGCCAATGTGGTGGCTGATGCCTTGAGTCATCGAGCATATAGTTTAGGGAGTCTAGCCTATCTGTCAGCAGTAGAACGACCTTTAGAACTTGACGTTCAGGCTTTAGCGGGTCAGTTGGTGAGATTGGATTTGTCAGACCCTCCGCGGGTATTAGCTAGCATGGCTTCCCGGTCTTCTCTTTATGATCATATTAGAGCTCGGCAATATGATGATCCGCATTTGTTAGTACTTCAGGATAGGGTCTGTCGGGATGATGCCAGGGATGTTACTATTGGTGATGACGGAGTTATGAGGATGCGGGGCCGTATTTGCGTGCCCAATGTGGATGGTCTTCGAGAGTTGATATTAGCAGAGGCCCATAGCTCGCGGTATTCCATCCATCCGAGTGTCACAAAGATTTATCAGGATTTGAGACAACAATATTGGTGGAGGCGGATGAAGAGAGATATTGTTGAGTATGTAGCACGATGTCTCAACTGCCAGCAGGTCAAGTATGAGAACCAGAGACCAGGTGGATCACTTTAGAGGTTAGATATTCCGGAGTGGAAGTGGGAGCGAATTACTATGGACTTTGTAGTTGGTCTTCCACGGGCTTCGAAGGGTTTTGATGCTATTTGGGTCATTGTGGATAGATTGACCAAGTCCGTGCACTTCATTCCTGTCAGCACTACTTATACTTCAGAGCGGTTAGCTGGTATTTACATTAAGGAGACTGTCCGGTTGCATGGAGTTCCGGTTTCTATTATTTCTGACAGAGGTACTCAGTTCACATCTCAATTTTGGAGGGCAGTACAAAGAGGTATGGGTACTGATGTAGAGTTGAGCACTGCATTTCATCCTCAGACCGACGGGTAGTCGGAACGTACTATTCATATTTTGGAGGATATGTTACGTGCTTGTGTGATTGATTTTGGTGGTTCATGGGATCAGTTTCTGCCACTAGCATAGTTTGCACATAATAACAACTACCAATCTAGTATTCATATGGCCCCGTTTGAGGCTTTATATGGTAGGAGGTGTAGATCTCCGGTTGGTTGGTTCGAGCCTGGTGAGGCTAAGTTATTGGGCACAGATTTGATTTAGGATGCATTGGAGAAGGTGAAGTTGATTCAAGAGCGGCTGCGCACGGCGTAATCTAGACAGAAGAGTTATGCGGACCGGAAGGTCCGACATGTGTCGTTTATGGAAGGTGATAAGGTACTGCTGAAGGTATCACCCATGAAGGGTGTTATGAGGTTCGGAAAGAGAGGAAAGTTGAGTCCTCGGTTTATTGGTCCTTTTGAGGTTCTTTAGAAGGTTGGAGAGGTGGCTTACAGACTTGCCTTTCCACCCATCCTATCGAGTGTTCATCCGGTATTTCATGTGTCGATGCTCAGGAAGTATGTTGGTGACCCGTCTCATGTGTTGGACTTCAGCACAGTTCAGCTCGAGGGTAATATGTCCTATGAGGTAGAGCCAGTAGCAATTTTGGATCGTCAGGTCAGAAAGTTGAGGTCCAAGAATATAGCTTCACTGAAGGTACAGTGGAAGAGGCTACTTGGGAGACTGAGCGGGAGATGCAGGGCAAATATCCTCACTTGTTTGAGACTCTAGGTATGTTTCTAGACCCGTTCGAGGACGAACGTTTGTTTAAGAGGGGGAGAATGTAACGACTCGGGATTGATTTCGGGTGGTTAACGGGCGTTTAGGCCTTGGAAAATTTGTAGTTTTATGGTGTTAGCACAGCAGCAGGTTGTTCATCGTGATCGTGAAATAAGGCCAGCGATCGTGTAGTGTTGCATGAGGGCTGGGGAAAATTGTTCAATGCAATCGCGGAGAATAGGGTGCGATCGCATAGCACTGGAGGTCTCTTCATCGCGAACGCGTGAGACAAGTCGCGATAGCGTAAGGCTAGTAGGCCAGGACAGGGAGGCCACGCGCTTCTTCTTCGCGAACGTGGTCATTGATCCGCGATCGCATAAGCCTGGGAGGTAAAGCATCGCGATCGCATAGGTCTAGCCGCGATCGCAGAGGGTAATTTTGGGCAGATGGAAATTTATGCTTCGCGATCGCGTTGAATAAGAATTGGGCAGTATTAAATTAAACCCTCCGCGGCCATTAAGCCTTTTAACACCATTTTTTAACCGAAAAAGAGCTTGGAGGCGATTTTGAAGAGGGGAAATCATTGTACTTCGTTGAGGTAAGTATTTTGGACCCTAAAACTCGATTATAGGTGATTAAGGAACATAAAGACAGTGTTTAATTCATGAAAAGCAGAAGAAAAAGATGGAGTTAGGGCTTGAGATTATGAGACCTTCTAGGGATGATTTGAGGAATCAAACGAACTCCGATTTTAGCGTTATTTATATGTACGGACTCGTGAGATGATGAAGAACATTTTGGTATAAAATTTGTCGAGTTCCGTGACGCGGGCCTGGGGATCAGGTTTTAGCAAATTTCGGGTTTTGTGCTAGAATTGGTATTTTTCAATTGGGATTCATTCCTTAAGCATAATTTGATGATAAAATCTAAAGTTGGTAGATTTGGAGCACTCAGAAGTTGACACGAGAGGCAAGCGGGTCGTAGAGTAGCTTTTCGGGCTAGTTTGAGGTAAGTACTGTCTTTAAATCTTGTCCTGAGGGTATGAAACCCCGGACCTTGCATCCTTTCACTGATTTTGGAATGCAAAGATTGGAAATTTTTAAATATATTCCTTTTTAGGCAACTATTGAGTTGCGAAACCGATTTTAAAGCCTATGCTTAATAGTATTGATATATTTTGATATGTTTTGGTTTGTAAGCCATGTTTGGGGCCTAGTGCCGATCTGTTTACCTGGTAGGGGCTGTTTTTACTATTTTCCTCACTTGATATGTCATGACTTTCTCTCAGCCTTTTCTTGTTATTTTTTTGACACTCAGAGTATTTTGATATTATTTCTTGAAAATAAAACACTATTTTTGGGTTGAGAACCCGGTATAATTATGGCCCGAGTGGCATGTTGAGAGTGTCTGACTGAGTGAGGCCGCGGGCCAATATGGTGAGGATGTTATGATATGAGAGAGGACGAGGGCCAATAATGTGAGTGATTTATGCCATGATGTGGCTTGTTTATATCGCTCGGGCTGTAGGAGCCCCTCCGGAGTCTGTACACACCCCTAGTGAGTGCAGGTACCTAATGAGTGCAAGTGATGCCCGCGGGACTGATACTGAGTGACTGTGAGGTTGCCCGTTGGGCTGATACTGAGTGATGGTGAGGTGCTGAGGGAAATGTTATGAGAGATTATTGTGGCCCGAGGGGCAGTTTTATGATGGTTTTACTGAGTTTTGACTGTGATTCACTTCATTTTTCAAACTGATTTTACTGAGAGTTTTACTGAGAAATATTTGAAAATATAATTGTTTCAAGGGATTTTTGGAAACTGGTTTTCTAAATTATGTATACTGTATTAAGACTCGATGTTTTATTGTTTTGTGGATTGGTGTATCTGTGCTGTGTGTTTCATATACTTCAGACTATGATTTATTTTCATTACTACTGAGTTGGCGTACTCATCATTACTCCCTGCACCCTTGTGTGCAGATCCAGGTACTAGTGCGGAGTAGTAGCCATCTTTGTTCGTTAGCAGCAGCTTTACGGGATTTCTAGGTAGTTGTCCAGCGTCCGCAACTTCTCCATTTCCCTTCCTTTATTAGTATTAGTATTTTTTTCATAGACATTGTTTAAGACATTAGCAGAGTTAGTTTTATTTCTTAGATGCCCGTGACCATGTTGACTCCAGTCTTGGGAGGTTGTTTAGATTGTTAGATTATTATTGGGACGTAAAGACTTAAAGAAATTAATTTATACTATGTTTGCTATTTGTTATTGATTTTTGAAATATTATAATAGAACGAATGGGTAGTTGTGTGATGGTTGGCTAGCCTAGTTCCACGATAGGCTCCATCACGACGTGTTAGGATTTGGGTTCGTGACACAAGTCGCGATGGTGCCTATCGTGAAACCAGGAAAGCCACACACTTCAATAAGTTTAAAGTTTCTTTCAGAAAAAAAATTATTGTATTTGCAGCGAATGTCTCATTTATAAAACATTTAAAAGTAAAAAATCCTTAAGACATAAAAACAAAATGAATCCTAGCATTGGTGTCACCGAGTCATGAACTATTACCACTACAAATGTCGAAATACAAAAGTGGACAATACTGTCTAAAATAATAAAGTATGGCAGGAAGATAAAGAAGGAGAAAACGAGGCTGTGATCGCCTATTGCTACCTCGAAGACTCCAAATGAAACTTTATCAGCAGATCAGCAACCGCTACCGGGTCCCGATGTACCTGAATCTGCACACAAGGTGCAGGGGGTAACGTGAGTACACTAACTCAGTAAGTAACAGACTCAAACTATGGGCTGAGAGGTAGTGACGAACTAAACCTCAGTAGATATAACAAGAAACAATGTACATAAATTTGGGCATGCTCCCAGTTATTTAACAGATAAAAATAACACGATAAGTTCAGGTTTGACGAGTAAATCATATATAACTACACATACCCTACATGCCAATGTATCCACTGTATAAAGATGCACATGGTGCTCCCACTCTCACATGCAAGTCCACCCAGTACTGTATATGGATCTCATGGCCCAGGGAAGATCCATCCTGGAATATATATATATATATATATATATATATATATATATATATATATATATATATATATATATGCACATGTGACAGTTGTCACTCAGTACCGAGGAAGGCCAATCCAGCTCCCATAGAGAAGATCCATCTCTGGATACCAACACTCGGACAAGATCCATGTCTAGGGAAGATCCATCCCTCAATATCATCACTACGCTCACTAGGGATGTGTTACAGACTCGGGATGAGCTCCTACAGCACAAGCGCTATCATAAGCCAGATCCAGGCATAATCAATATAACATGCTGCCGCGTGCAGCCCGATCCCATATATGTCTCTCAATGTCAGGCTCTCGGCCTTACTCGGTCATCACTCTCCAGTATCGCTCACATGGACTCACAAATGCAATAACTAGCCCGAATCAATGATAAAAATGTGCAAAAGTCAACAATTACTAAGACTGAGACTGAGACATGATATGATATGCTATGACAGGATTGAGTATATAATATCAATGAAACTCATGAGATGACAGCAATAAATGACCACTCGGGTCTCAAACATATCAGTGTGAAGCCTTAACATAGTACTTAGCATGATTCCTAGCATGTATACATTAATCAAATTGACAAAAGCACGAATATAAATCAATAAAGAACTACTAACGGTGCCATGAGATGAACCAAGTCACAAATCTCATAATGCACGCCCGCACGCCCGTCACTTGGCATGTGCGTCACCTTAATTATAATCATATCGCATATAGTTCGGGGTTTCAAACTCTCAGAACCAAGTTTAGAAGCGCCACTTACCTCAAACATGGTAAAATCCTAGTCCTCAATGCCTTTGCCTCTAGACTTGGCCTCCAATCGCCCCGAATCTAACCAAAAATCCCGAATTTGGCCAAACTATACCCCTGGGCCCACATCTCGGAATCCGATAAAATTGCAAAACTGGAATCCTTACACTCTCACGAGTTCATACATATCAAATAAATCAAAATCTGACAACAAATGGTCCCTCAAATTCTCAAATCAAAGTCTAAAACTACAAGCCCTAATCCCCAAATTTTAACCCTTAATTCTCATAAATTTCATGTCTAATCAGGTAGAAATCATCATATAATCGAGTATTGAGTTCAAACTCATTACCTCAAGGTGTTATCCCTCAAATCCCTCTTCAATTCCTCTCAAAAAGCTCCAAACCCGAACACAAATGGTAGAAAAATGGCCAAATTTCGCGAAGGCATCTATTTATAGGTTCTGCCCGGCGATTGTCGCATCTGCGACCTTTTCCTCGCACCCGCGCCTGCGGTTTCAGGTGCGCACCTGTGATTCCCACTTGACCGGACAATTTCCGCATCTGCGGTCCACCTACCGCACATGCGGGCTCGCAGGTGTGGCCAAACTTCCGCATCTGCGGTTCCTCCCTAGCTGACCCATTTCCGCATCTGCGATGGCCATAACGCACCTACGGTCACTTTTCCGCATCTGCGAAACATTAGAACAGAATACACCAGCAGCCGTTTCCCACTTTCAAACTCTCTGACGGCCATCCAAAATCATCCCGAGCCCCTCGGGGCCCCAACCAAAAATACCAACACCTCATATAACATCACCCGAACTTAGTCGAACCCTTGGAACACTCAAAATACCATCAAAACACCAAATTAATCCCTAATTCAAGCCTAAGGATTTCTAAACTTCCGAAATTCGCCAACGATGCCGAAACAAGTCAAACCACATCCGAATGACCTGAAAATTTGCACACACATCCCAAATTACTCTACAGACCTATTCCAACTTCTGAAACTCCATTGCGACCCCGAGAGATAATTTTCCTTTGCCGACCGGAAATCGCCAAAAATCAAATTTCCTCAATTCAAGCCTAATTTTACTCCGGACCTCCGAACAACATTCCGAACACACTCCTAGGTCCCAAATCACTTAACGAAGCTATCCAAGCTATAAAATCCACATTCCGAGGTCGTTTACCTAATAGTCAACTTTCGATTGACTTTTCCAATTATAAATCAACTTAAGAGACTAAGTGTCTGATTTATCACTACGACCACTCTGAACCCGAACTAACCGACCCGACACGACATAAATGAGCTAAAAACACATGATAAAGCATAAACAGGGAAAATGGGGAAAATCTCAAGGAACGACCGGTCGGTTCGTTACATTCTCCCCATCTTTAACAAGCGTTCGTCCTCGAACGGGTCTAGAAACATACCTAGAGTCTCAAATAGGTAAGGATATTTTCTCCGCATCTCCCGCTTGGTATCCGAGGTAGCTTCCTCCACCGGTTTCCCTCTCCATTGCACCTTCACTTAAGTTATATCCTTAGACCTCAACTTTCTGACCTGACGACCCAAAATGGCTACTGCTCTACCTCATAAGACATGTCACCCTCTAGATGAACCGAGCTGAAGTCCAAAACATGAGACAGGTCACCAACATACTTCCGGAGCATGGAAACATGAAATACCGGATGCACACTCGACAAGTTAGGTGGCAAAGCAAGTCTATAAGCAACCTCTCCAACCCTCTGAAGAACCTCAAAAGGCCCAATGAACCGGGGACTTAACTTGCCCCTCTTCCCGAACGGCATAACACCCTTCATGGGTGACACGTTCAGCAGAACTTTCTCCCCAACCCTGAAAGATACATCCCGGTCCTTCCTGTCTGCATAGCCCTTCTGCCTAGACTGCATCGTGCGAAGTCGATCCTGAATTAACTTCACCTTATCTAACGCATCCTGTACCAAATCTGTACCCAAGAGCCTAGCCTCATCCGGCTCAAACCAACCAACCAGAGATCTATACCTCCTCCCATATAAAGCCTCGTACAGAGCTATCTGAATGCTCGACTGATAACTATTATTGTATGCAAACTCCGCGAGTTGTAGAAACTTGTCCCATGAACCCCCAAAATCAATGACACAAGCATGCAACATGTCCTCCAAAATTTGAGTAGTGCGCTCGGACTGCCCATCCGTCTAAGGATGAAAAGTTGTGCTCAACTCCACCTGAGTACCTAACTCTCTCTGCACGGCCCTACAAAACTGCGATATGAACTGAGTACCTTTGTCAGAAATGATAGAAACTGGAACACCATGAAACCGGACAATCTCCCGGATATAAATCTCAGCTAACCACTCCAAAGAATAAGTGGTGCCAACAGGAATGAAGTGCGCAGACTTGCTCAGCCGATCCACAATAACCCATATAGCATCGAACCTCATCGAAGTCTGTGGGAGTCCAACTACAATGTCCATGGTGATCCGCTCCCACTTCCACTCCGGAATATCCAACCTCTGATGCAATCCACCTGGTCTCTGGTGCTCGTACTTGACCTACTGACAGTTGATACACCGAGCTACAAATGCAACAATATCCTTCTTCATTCGCCTCCACCAATAATGTTGCCTCAGATACTGATACATCTTCGCGGCACTCGGATGGATGGAATACCGCGAGTTGTGGTCCTCCTCAAGAATCAACTAACGAAGCCCATCGACATTAGGCACACATATCCGACCTTGCATCCTCATAACACCATCATCACCAATAACTACATCCCTAGAATCACCTCACCGAACCCTATCCTGAAGATTGAGCAAGTGTGGGTCATCATAATGGCGCTCCTTGATACGGTTATAAAGAGATGACCCGGAAGCTACACAAGCCCATACCCGACGGGGCTCTGATAGATCCAATCTCACCATCTGGCCCGCTAAGGCCTGAACATCCAGTGCTAATGGTCTCTCTTCTGGTGAAGATATGCTAGACTCCCCAAACTCTCTGCTCTGCGACTCAAGGCATCGGCCACCACATTGGCCTTCCCCGGATGGTATAAAATGGTGATATCATAGTCCGTGAGAAGCTCCAACCATCTCCTCTGACGCAAATTCAGATCCTTCTGCTTAAACAAATGTTGCAGACTACGATGATCAGTAAAAACCTCACAATGTACCCCATACAAATAATGATGCCAAATCTTCAAGGCGTGAACAATGGTGGCTAGCTCGAGATCATGTACGAGATAATTCTTCTCATGAGTCTTCAACTTGCTCAAGGTGTAGGCAATCACCCTACCCTCCTGCATCAATACACAATAGGCATCACAATACACGGTATAAGAACCTGAAGCTGATGTCAATACTAACACCGGATCTGAGGTCAAGGCAACCTTGAGCTTTTGAAATATCTCCTCACACTTGTCTGACCACCTGAACGGAGCACCCTTCTGGGTCAGTCTGGTCAATTGCAAAGAAATAGAAGAAAACCCCTCCACAAAGTGACGGTAATACCCCGCCAAACCAAGGAAGCTCCTAATCTCTGTAGCTGAGGACGGTCTGGGCCAACTCTGTACTGCCTCTATCTTCTTCGGATCAACCTGAATACCCTCACCAGACACCACGCGCCCCAAGAAATCTACTGAGCCAAGCCAAAACTCACACTTGGAGAATTTTGCATAAAGCTTCTCCTTGTCACGACCCAATTTCCCTTTGTTGGATATCGTGGCAGCACCTAGTCTTAAGGACTAGGTAAGCCTATTATTAACAAACATCAATTATAATATAAGAATCATTTAAGTGCTTTTTGAAATAAATTTCTACACATTACACATCTTCCCAAAACCCGGTAAATACAAGTCATAAGCTCTATAGAAGTTTGCACTATAACTCCTAAATACCATTGTTCAAAAATAAGTACAACAGTGTATGAACAAAATAAGACGGTGACCCCAAAACCCGCAAACGTTGGAGCGGTATTACCTTGAGTCTCCACAATAGCAGTCGCGCTGCTAACTATCGATCGGCCGGCTATGCAAAACCTGGAATCTTCACAAAAATGTGTAGAAGTGTAGTATGATCACACCACAGCGGTGCCCAGTAAGTATCAAGACTAACCTTGGTGAAGTAGTGACGAGAACTAGTCGAGACACCCACTAGTCTAATGAACTGAACAAGTATAAATATAGGAATAACGGAAAGGATGATATACACATAAAGGCTACGAAATATAGCTAACAATACAGTAAATTCGATAAGGAAGGAAAAACAAAAAGTATCAGCGGGAAACATGAAATAGCACAAAAAGGGTGAATATAACTCAAACAAAATCTAGAATGTAAATATACAACACGGGCAAGTAATTACTCAACAACTTCAACCACTTCTACATCATGTTCGTCATCATTTCCATGAGGTTCCGAACCTGAGACAAATCATCACTCACGGATCCCAATAGCTGAATTCTAACATTGGCATCTTGTGCCCTCATTTTAAGTAATAACCGCACAGACGCCTCACGTGTCAATTGGGGTCATTTTCACACATATGGTAAGTACAACATGGGTATCTATATTCGACAACAACAAGGAAACCTTAACCCAATAGAAGTGATGAACTAAGTGTATGCTTGTGCAGGTGTCCTAAAATAATTTAACAGTCAATGAGCATAAGGAGGTAGAAAGGTGCAACACGTACAACGTCTTCTTACAAACTTTCAGAAAAATAAACTAACATAACAAGTGAACCATTACACAATATCAACAACAAAGAATTCCCCGAGGCTAACACTGCTATCACAAACAGTCCCTGGCATAGCCCACCTTGTTTCGCCACATGTGCAGTAGTAAAGTATATGCCCGCCTTATTTCGCTACACGTGCATAATCATGTTCCCACCTTGTCTCGCCACATGACAAACCCTCAATTTCATATCCCGCCTCATCACGCTGCATGTGCAATATTAATAGTAAACACGGCACGACACGGCAGAAACCTCGTTCAATTCCCCATATCAACAACCACATGGCAGAAACCTCGTGCATCACCACAACAAGTACAACAACAGCAATGAAAATAGTTCAAGATACAATAAGTACATCAATCTCAAGAACCTTTGATCAAAAGATAGGCAAACTAGTTCACTAGAAATAAACACAATAATGAATGTTAGGCATTTTACGAACAAGTCAACAAGGAAGGAAATAACATGTAACATTCGTACCTAAATACACGGGTTGGCAACAAGAAACTAACACGAATCCGATAACTCTATGTACGGATAAGTCAACTAAGGTATAGTCTATCCAAACTTCCTTTAAGGTCACCAGTCTCGAGGGTGTTTCAACAATTCAACTTAAGGACAAACAACATG
Source organism: Nicotiana undulata (assembly GCA_005239495.1). Lineage (NCBI taxonomy): Eukaryota > Viridiplantae > Streptophyta > Magnoliopsida > Solanales > Solanaceae > Nicotiana > Nicotiana undulata. The sequence continues at coordinate 8,563 of ML282677.1, read as the reverse complement.
AAAATAATCATAACTTCAGTTGAGACCATACAATTATAGGATGAGATAAAGATAATTACAATTAGAGATAAGCAGTTAAGAATACAACATGACAGTAAAAAGGAGTAAAAATCTTCAGATAGGTCAATTAGGAGTCAAATAGGCAATAAGAGTAAATCCAAAAGTAAGAAAATCTACATTTTAGCAGGTATAGATGAAACTAGAATTTAGAAAATTCAATCATGCCAAGAACAATTCATACTCAGCTAATATAAGGACCTAAGATTCCTAAAGGGCCAACTTTTCACAAATAAGTCCGAGCACGCACTCGTCACCTCGCGTACACGGACTACAATCAACACAGAAGACTCAAATCCTAAGAGGAAATTACCCTACACAAGGTTAAGCAAGATACTTACCTCAAAGACGATAACTCGGTACTCTAAAATGGACTTCTCGGGTGAAAAGGCCTCCGGACGGCTCAAATCCAACTAGAACAACTTCAAAACCACATAAAACTTATAAGGAATTACTCCGGATAAAAGTCTCAATCTTTACAAAAATATAAAAATTGACCCATGGTCCCGCACCTCGGGACCCGACAAAGTTTATAAAATCCGAACACCCATTCAAAAATGAGTTCAACCATACCAAATTTACTCAAATACGATACCAAATTCTCGATCAAAACCCCAAAATTCGGCCTAAGATTGTTTCTCAAATCTTCTCCAATTTTCCACTCTAAATCACTAATTTAATGTTGAAATTAAATACATAATCATGAGAATTAACCAAAACTAGGTAAGAATCACTTACCCCAAACACCTACGCAAGAATCTCTCCAAAAATCGTGTTCTACTGAGCTCCCAAATATATTTTGTGATATGAACTCAAAACCCTCGTTTTTGAACATTAAAATCTGCCCAGTTGTTCCTTCTTCACTTTCGCGATGAACAAAAATCTCAAAAGCGATTTCCATACTCTTCTCAGACAGCCTATAGTATAATGGTCATAAAATTTTGTAAAAAACTCCAAATGAAAATTGGTGTAACGTTTTGAAAACTAGACACCAAGATCTGTAACTTTTATGTTTTGGTCATCTTCCAATTCCTTATATAGTTTTAGATATAAGCTTCCAAAGTCAGCCTTGTGCAACACAAATTTCTTCCTCATCTTCCCGGACAGGCTGAAGTGTACCAGCCATAAGTCTTTGTACACAAGTCCAAATGCTAAATGATTTACATTTCTGAAAACTAGACTCAAAGTTATACAACTTTTGTTTTTGGATCATCTTCAAGTTCCTTATAGATTGTGAGATATGAGCCTCCACAGATATGTCCCTGAAGCCAAATCCTTCTTCGCGAACTCGAAGAACAACATAATACACCAACACCAGCTATTGCAAAATAGCCTGATATGAAACCACCCTGAAACACACCTGAGGCCCCCCGGGCCCCGTCCAATCACACAAACCAGTCATATATCCTAACACAGACTCGCTCGAGGTCTCGAATCACATTAAACAACGCCGAAATGACGAATCAAACCATGAATGGAACTTATGAACTTTCAAATCTTCAAACTTATAAACTCGTGCCAAAACCTATCAATTCAACCCGGAATGAATTTTGCAGACAAGTCACAATTGACATCCCGGAGCTTATCCAACTCTCAGAATCGCATTCCGACCCCGATATCCCAAAAAGTCAATTGTGGTCAAACTTCTCCATTTTCCAAACTTCAAATTTTCCAACTTTCGCCGAATTACCTCAAATTACTCTATGGACCTCCAAATCCAATTCCGGACGCGTGCTTAAGTCTAAAATCACCATATGAAGCTGTTGACATTACCCAAAACTCATTCCGGAGCCGTTTACATAAAAGTCAAACATCCTATCAAATCTCATTGCTTAAGCTTCCAAAATTAAAATCCCTCTTCCAATTCGACTCCGGATCATCCGGTAACTATATCCAACCATGCACGTAGGTCCATATATACAATGTGAAGCTGTTCAAGACCTTACGCCACCGAACGGAGCTTAAATTCTCAAGTAGACCGGTCGGGTCGTTACACTCCTCCCTCAATCTATGTAAAACAACTCTCAAATGTTGAACGTGTTCTTCCTGGCTACGAGAATATACTAGGATGTCTTCAATGAACATAATAACAAAGGAATCCAAATACGGCTGAAACACGTTGTTCATCAAATGCATGAACGTTGCTGGGGCATTGGTCAACCCAAACAACATCACCAAAAACTCATAGTGACAATAACAAGTCCTGAAAGCAGTCTTGGGAATATCTGAACCCCGGATCTTTAATTGATGATACCCGGATCTCAAGTCAATCTTAGAGAACACCCTGGCTCCCTGAATCTGGTCAAACAAATCATAAATACGAGGCAAATGATACTTATTCTTGACTGTAACCTTGTTCAACTGCCTGTAATCAATACACATCCTCATGGAACCATCTTTCTTCTTCACAAATAACACCGGTGCACCCCAAGGTGACACACAAGGCCGAATGAACCCCTTATATAGGAGTTCCTAAAGATGCTCTTTCAATTCCTTCAACTCTATCAGTGCCATACGATATGGTGGAATAGAAATAGGTTGAGTGCCCGACACCAAATCAATACCGAAATCAATATCGCTGTCAAGAGGCATGTCTGGCAGGCCTGCAGGAAACACGTCCGGAAAATCACGGACCAGAGGAACAAAATCAATAGTGGGAGTCTCAACACTGACATCCCTCACAAAGGCCAAACAAGACAAACACCCTTTCTCCACCATACGCTAAGCCTTCAGGTATGAAATCACCCTACTAGGCACATAATCAATAGAACCTCTCCACTCAATTCTCGGGAATCCGGGCATCGCTACGGTCACGGTCTTAGCGTGAAAATCTGGAACAACATCACACGGATATAGCCAACCCATGCCCAATATCACATTAAAGTCAACCATGCTAAGCAATAACGGATCCACTCGGATCTCCAGACCCCCCAATAGATATCACACATGACCGATACACACGTCTAGAATAATAGTATCACCCACCGGAGTCGACGCATTAACAGATGTAACTAAGGTCTCACGGGGCGTATCCAAAAAATGGGCAAAATATGATGAAACATAGGAATACATGGAACCAAGATCAAATAAGACTGAAGCATCTCGGTGACATACTGAAACAATACATGTAATCACTGCATCTGAGGCCATAGCATTTGTCCTAGCTGGAAGTGCATAAAAACGAGTCTGGTCACCACCTTATCGACCTCCCCCTCTAGTGCGGCCTCTAGTTGTCTGACCCCCACCCCTCGCCGGCTGGGCGGGAGATGAAGTAACTGGTGCCGAAGCTAACGGTTGACTCCTCTGCAGAGATGAACCACCCGAAAGACGGGGACAAAACCTCTTGATATGACCCGGATCACCACACTCAAAACAAACCCTCTCAGCAACTGACGGTGGGGACTAAAGGGAACCCCTAGCACCCGGATAACCACTAAAAGGACCATGCACAGAAAAACCCTGAACTGACGGTGCTCGTGATGAACTATGGGCTGGAAGAGCACTGAATGAAGAGCGGACCAGATGAGAACTCCGGGGACCATGCCCCCATGATGCACCACTATAAGCTGGGCGAGCTGGATGAGGAGGTCTAAATGGGCGGCCTCTATTATGTTGGAACTGACCCCCAGAGGGAGCACTGCTAAAACTACGAGATCCTCGAGGCCTCTTGGCCTTCCTCTCCTCATGCTTCTGGCGGCGAACTGACTCAATATCCCTGGAAATGTCAATAACCTACTCAAAAGTAGCACTAGATACCCTCTCTCTAGTCATCAGAATACACAGCTGATAAGTGAGTCCATTCACGAACCTCCTGATCCTCTCTCTCTCAGTAGGGACCAACTCTATAGCATGACGAGCTAGATCTAAAAACCTTATCTCATATTGCATCATAGTCAACTAAGCGTGATGCAACTGCTCGAACTGTCTGCGCAGCTCCTCTCTACGTGACTGTGGAACATACTTCTCTAAGAAGAGAGTGTAAAATTGCTGCCAAGTAAGGGTCATTGCACCAACGAGCCTACGCCTCTCATAAGACTCCCACCAAGTAAATGTAGCTCCTGAGAACTAGAAAGCAGTATACGAGACCCCACTAGTCTCCAATATCCCTGTAGTATGAAGCATTCTCTAACACTTGTCCAAGAATCCATGGGCATCCTCGCCCTCAACACCACTAAATGTCGGAGGCTGAAGTCTACCAAATCTCTCCAACCTGCACTGCTCATCGTCAGCCATAGCTGGAATCACAAAATCCTGAGCTGGTGTAAACGACTAGGCTAGAGCTTCCCCCGATGTCTGAAGTCCTTGAATGACCTGCTCAGGTGTACGGGCGACAGGAGTTTGGGTTCCTCCCTGGCTTGAGAAGTAGCGATTGTAGAAGAAATAGTGACTGCTTGTGCTAGACTGGTGCACACGGTAAGAATCTAGGCCAAGGTCTCTTGAAGACCTGGGATAACAATAAGCACCGCCGGTGCCTGGGATGGCCCCGTTAGAACATCCGCGGCTAGGACCTGGTCTGGAATAACATGTGGGTCTATAGGTACCGCATCGACAGTTGCGCGGGCTGCACCTCTACCTTTTCCATGGCCTCAACCGCGGCCTCGACCCCTCGCGAGCCCCACTAGTGGTTGATCGCCCCACCCGGTAGCGCGTTTCCTCACCATCTGTGAGAGAATGAAACAACAAAAATTTAGTTTCCAGAATCAACAGACTCGCACCACATAATTCAAGAATGTGAGATTTCTCCTAAGGGTTCTGCAGCCTCTCGTAGATAAGTACTGACGTCTCCGTATCGATTCGCAAGACTCTACTAAACCTGCTCATGACTGGTGAGACCTATATAACCTAGAGCTCTGATACCAACTTGTCACGACCCCAAAATGACCAGTCGTAATGGCGCCTATCGTGGAATCAGGCAAGTCACACACTTCAATTAGTTTAAAGTTTCTTTCAGAAAAACAATTGTTGTATTTGCAGTGAAAGTCTCATTCATAAAATATTTAAAAGTTGAAAATCCTTAAGATATAAAAACAAAATGAATCCCAGCACTAGTGTCATCGATTCTTAGTTATTACCACTACAAATGTCTAAATACAAAAGTGGACAACACTCTCTGAAATAATGAAGTACGACAGGAAGATAAAGAAGGAGGAAACGAGGCTGCGATCGCCAACTGCTACCTCGAAGACTCCAAATGAAACTCTATCAGCAGATCAACAACTGCTACAGGGTCCCGATGTACCTGGATATGCACACAATGTGTAGGGGATAACGTGAGTACACCAACTCAGTAAGTAACGGACCAAAACTATGGGTTGAGAGGTAGTGACGAACTAAACATCAGTAGATATAACAAGAAATAGTGTATAGAAATTTAGGCATGCTCCCAGTTATTTAACAGATAAAAATAATAGGATAAGTTCAGGTTCGAACAATAAATATATAACTCAGTATACCCTACATGCCAATGTATCCACTGTATGAAGATGCACATAGTGCTCCCACTCTCACATGCAAGTCCACCCAGTACAATATATGGCTCTCATGGCCCAGGGAAGATCCATATATATATTGCCGGTTATTATTTTGGGGGCAGCGTACTGTGTAAATTTCTCTAGAAGAAGGATAATAGTTAGCTCTATCAACTGAGAAACCCATTAGCTAACATGCAACATACATTGGTAAAAATTTCATGTGGCGCCTAACTTTGCACCACTCATTGAATTTGACCCACTTTTAAAAAAAGGTTTAACAGATACCCAATTCTTTTATAACGTTGGATACATATACTTTTCTCTTCTTCTTTTCTACTGTTTTCTTCTTTTTTTGTGCTTAGAGTTTTTTTTTTCCTCTTAGTTGCAAAATGAGTTTGTTAAATATGTTATTGTTTTGATAATATGATGACTAAGATTTGTTCTTTATGATATTTGAAAGTTATGTTTCAAATTTGAGCTCATTTGAAGTTGATTCGGGCATTGAATCGTGTATTGGATTGCTGAAATTCGAAGAACAAGTTTATGTTTCAGAACATAAGACTTGAAATCTGAAATTGAATTCAACAGATTGAACTACTTGTAACGACCCGGCCGGTCGCTCCGTGAGATTTGCCCTATTTTCCCTGTTTCTGCTTTATCATGTGTTGTTTAGCTCATTTATGTTGTGTCGGGTCGGTTGGTTCGGGCTCAGAGTGGTCGTGGTGAGAAATGAGACACTTAGTCTCTTAAATTAGTTTTATAGTTGAAAAAATTAACCGAAAGTTGACTATTAGGTAAACGACCTCGGAATATGGATTTTATGGCTCGGATATCTTCGTTAGGTTATTTGGGACTTAGGAGTGTGTTAAAAATATTGTTCGGAGGTTTGGAGTAGAATTAGGCTACAAGTAGCGAAATTGGATTTTTGGCGATTTCAGGTCGGCAGTGGAAAATTAGCTATCGGGGTCAGAATGGAATTTCGAAAGTTGGAATATGTCCGTAGAGTCATTTGAGATGTGTGTGCAAATTTTTAGGTCATTCAGACGTGGTTTGACTTGTTTTCATGTTCCGGAAGCTCGAGCAAGTTCGTTTAATGATTTGGGACTTGTTGGTATTTTTGGACGGGGGCTCGGGTGGGCCCAGGTGCCTCCCAGACCCCGCACGAGGCCAAAAAACCAGCAAAAATCACTGCAGGTGCACAACAACTGGTGTGACCGCAGGTGCGGGACCGCCCCTGCGGTCCCAGCCTTCGCAGGTGCGAAATCCATCGCAGGCACGGCTCTTCCTCCGCTGGAGCGGGACCGCTGGTGCGGCTCCCAACTCCGCATAACATCTGGTTNCCAGAAAATGGGAAAAGTATGATGAAATATAAGGTATGGAACCAGGATCAAATAAGACCAAAGCAACTCGGTGACAGACTGAGACAATACCTGTAATCATTGCATCTGAGGCCATAACATCTGGTCTGGATAGAAGTGCATAGAAATGAGCATGACCTCCACCTGATCGACCTCCCCCTCTAGGGCGGCCTCTAGCTGCCTGACCCCCACCCCTAGCTGCTTGGGAAAGTGGTGTAGTAACTGGTGCTCAAGCTGGAGGCTGACTCCTCTGCTGGAATTAACCACCCGAAAGACGGGGACAATACCTCTAGATATGACCTGGATCACCACACTCAAAGCAACCCGTCTCAGGAAATGACGGTGGGGACTGAAGGGAACCCCTAGAACCAGAATAACCACTAGAAACACCATGCGCCGAGGAACCCTGAACTGATGGTGACCGAGATGAACTCTGGGTTGGAAGAGCACTGAATGGCGAACAGCCCGAATGAGAGCTGCGGGGACCATGCCCCGATGAAGAACCATTGTAGGCTGGGCGGGCTGGCTGTGGAGGCCTAAATGAATGGCCTCTGCTGTGCTGAGACTGACTTCCTAAATGAACACCACCAAAACTACCAGATCCTTGGGACCTCTTGGCGTCCCTCTCAACTCACTCCTGGAGGCGAACTGACTCAATCTCTCTGGCAATGTCAACTACCTCCTCAAAAGAAGCGCCAGATACCCTCTCCCTGGTCAGAAAAATCTGAAGCTGATAAGTGAGGCCATTAACAAACCTTTTTATCCTCTCTCTATATGTGGGAACTAGCCAAATATCATGACGGGCTAACTCGGAGAACCTCATCTCATACTGCATCACGGTCATGTTCGTCTGGCGCAACTGCTCGAACTCTCTGCGCAGCTCCTCCCTGCGGGACTATGGTACATATGTTGGCCTATGTCACTGAATGGGTTTTGAAGATTGACAAAAGATGACAAAGTTGAACCAGGTCCATCATAGCATACACATCTGAATAGAACAGTTGGCACAAGAATCATATTTGCATAGAAGACATAAGTGTTTGATGAGTATCAAAGAACTAGGAGAATGTCTTCTAATATGAAAATGTTGCAAACTGATAAAGGTGACAGAAGTTGATTTCAGCTAGGACAGAAATAGAGGAAGGAAGTTGAGTTACAATCAAACTCGTTTACCTAGGAAGAGTTGGATAAGAATTGAACCATGGACTCAACAAACGGACTCTATAAATACTCAATGTATTACTCCTGAATTATTTTGACGCACAAGTACTAAAGTGAATCAAGATCTGAAGCAAAAGTCCCAGAGATATTTTGCAAGCAGAATTGTTGTGCGATACAAAGGCTACAGTTCAACTAGAAGAAATAGTTCCATCGTTTGTGTAATGATTCTAGTTGATTANTTAGTCCTAGGATTACAAAAGAGTTTATTTTGTAAGTCCGGTTTGGCTCAGAGTTTTTAGTGAAGTGTTTGAGCAAATCCTACTAAGGAGTAGGTCGTGGTTTTTTCACCTTTTGAGCCAGGTGTTTTCCACGTAAAACTCTCTGTGTCTTTACTTTACTGCTTTAATTATTGTGCAATAGTAGAAAGTAGTACACTAAGAAGAACCAGGTTCATCTTATTAGACAGCACTCGAAAATTGGGTACTGCACAATTAACGTATATTATTGTGTAGTATT
>MDKH01186999.1:0-15659 GCA_005239495.1 Nicotiana undulata | reverse complement strand
ATGTCCCCTCGTGCATAACCTCACAATCACTCGGCACGGAATGTCCCCTCGTGCAATATATAATAACACTCAGCACGGAATGTCCCCTCATGCGTAACCTCACAATCACTCGGCACGGAATGTCCCCTCGTGCATATATAATAACATTCAGCACAGAATGTCCCCTCGTTCATAATCACTCGGCACAAAATGTCCCCTCGTGCATATATAATATATATCAAAACAAAGCAACAATATAATGTGAAAGTCAACACTAAGAAGTCTCAAGTGCATGGAAATACTCAATAAAATTTCTATTATCCCGGCAAGGAGAAAATCATCAATTACAACATCAACAAATGCCCGACAAGGGTCTCAGCTATAACCAACCTCGCATCAGAAATACAATTTCAACAATGTAAGCTTCAACTGAAACAAATAACTCAATAACTCTCCACGTCATGAAACAACATCAAGGTATCACTTTCAATTCACCAATCACTCATAATGCAGAGAAAATAAGAACACAGTAAGTTTCATCACAATTGACTCACGGGCATGCTTGAACGCAACGCATAGGCACTCGTCACCACACCTATACGTTGGACATGAGTTGCACATAGCAAATAAAAATCTATACCTAATCCCTCAAGCTGAGGTTAAGCCAAACACTTACCTAGGGTCCAAAGAAAATGCAAGTCAAGCCTCAATCACAGCCTTTCCTCTCGAATCCAACTCCGAATCGGGAATATCTAGACATAATGGATTTATTAACATCAATAAGTACTCAATAAAACAATTCCCAAGCCAAATTATACATTTCCTACTATTTCTCCGAGAATACTAAAATTCAACCCTGGGCCCACACGTTCAGATTTTCGAAAATTCACGAAGGAATCAACTACCCGGAGTCTAAGAATCAAAGTTATGTAATTTATACAAGGATTCATGGCCTAACATGGAAAATCCAAAATTCCTCAAGAACCCTAAAATTACTACCTAACTCTATGATTTTTAGATGATTTAGTAGTGATTTTAACTAGGAATTAGTGTTAAAATTAGAAGTTCATGGGGTTTTAACTTACCTCTTACAGTGGGTGGTCGTGGAAGGTGTTGCCCAAGCTTGGAGGCTCTCTAATGGAGGTTGAAGATGGATGAAATGAGAAAAACCCGAAATTTTGGGCATTTTAGAGGGGCTGCCAACAGCGGTTTACGCACCTGCGACCTCAGGACCGCAGGTGCAGTCTCGCGCCTGCGAGGAAATGGTCACCCCTGCGGAAGAAGGCCTGGGCCCCTGGGCTCGCACCTGCGGAGTTGGGAGCCGCACCAGCGGTCCCGCTCTAGCGGAGGAAAAGCCGCACCTGTGATGGATGTCGCACCTGTGCAGGCTGGGACCGCAGGGGCAGTACCACACCTGCGGCTGAGCAACCGCACCTGCGGTCACACCAGCAGTGGTCTTTGCTGGTTTTTGGCCTCGCGCGGGGCTTAGGAGGCACCTGGGCCCACCCGAGCCCCTGTCCAAAAATACCAACAAGTCCCAAATCATAAAACGAACTTGCTCAAGCTCACGGAACACTCAACACCACGCTAAAACTCAAAATCACCCTCCAACAACACTTAAGAATTTGGAATTCTAGGATTCTATAACGATGCGCCAAACCGACCCACACAACTCGAAACGACTTCAAACTTTGCAGACAAGTTATAACTGACACAACGGAACTATTCCCGATCTCGGAATTTCATTCGGTCCTCGGGAAAATAAAATCACCTTTCAAGCCAAAGTTCAAATACTTTAAAAACCTCAAAAGTTCATTAACTCCAATTTTCCTCATTTTGATCCGAAACCAATCAAATCAAGTCAGTTTTACACCAAATTTCACAGATAGGACAAATAACATATAATAAACCTGTTTCGGGCATTGGAACCATAATACGGACCCGGTAACACGGTTTTCACATAATTATTCATTTTCAAATTCCTTTATTATTTTCAGAAAATAATTTTCTTTAAAAATTCATTTCTCGGGCTTGGGACCTCGGAATTCAATTTCGGGCATACGCCCAAGTCCCATATTTTCCTACGGACCCTCTGGGACCGTCACATCACGGGTCTGGGTCCGTTTACAAAAAATATTGACCAAAGTCAACTTTATTCAATTATTCAATTAAAAAATCCCATTTTATCAAATTTTCACATGGAAACTTCCCGGCTACCTGCTCGGGCTGCGAACGCATATCGAGGTGAGATTAACGGAGGCTTTCGGGGCCTCGGAACACAGAATTAGCTGGAATTACTTAGGATGACCTTCTGGGTCATCACACTAGATATCCTCATATAGAAAAATTAGCCCTGACTTTAATAATGGCAGCTAGAAAGCTAAGACCGTACTTTCAGTGTCACCCAATTATTGTCGTAACTTCATATCCACTGAAAAATATTTTGCATAAAAAAGAACTATCATGAAAGTTAGCTAAATGGGAAATAGAATTAACTGAGCATGACATAATCTATCAGCCTAGGACTGCAATAAAGTCCTAGATTTTAGCTGATTTTGTCGCTGATTTTAATACTAGCATAATCCCTAAAGTGGAAAAAGAATTTCAAATCTTTAATGTGGCTAATCCAGTAATGTGGACCCTATTCACTAACGGCTCTTCTAATGTAAAAAGAGGCGGTTTGGTAATTGTCTTAATATCACCTACGGGTGAAAAGATACGACAGGCTATTAAGTGTTATCCTATAACTAACAATGAAGCAGAGTACGAAGCTGTCATTGCAGGACTTGAATTAGCACGATAACTCTCAATCGAGCAGATCGTGATCAAAAGTGACTCTCAACTAGTGATAAACCAGATGTAGGGAACTTATACTACTAGAGAGGCTCGAATGCAACTATATCTGGAAAAGGCACGAGACCTAGTAAGACAATTCCAGTCATGGAAGATTATGCAAATACCCAGGGAGAAAATGCAGAAGCGGATGCATTGGCTAATCTCGCAGTAGTTACCGACGTAACGAATAAAGATAATGCTATTGTGATACACTTATTTCATTCAGAAATCCACCCGGATAAAAATAAGGTAACATTTAATAATTTTACCTGGGATTGGAGAAACGAAATTGTAATTTTTTTGCAGAATGGTACCATGCCTGAAGATAAAGAAGAAGCTCAAGCACTTCGCCGAAGAGCAGCACGGTACTGCCTAGTTCGTGATACTTTACACCGCAGAATGTTTGGAGGTCCCCTAGCAAAGGGCCTTGGACCCAATCAAACATAGTACATAATGAAAGAAGTACACGAAGGACATTGTGGAAACCATGCGAGAACAAGGTCCTTAGTCAAAACCCTTATCAGAGTAGGGTATTATTTGCCAAAAACGGAAGAAGACGCTGAGAATTTCGTAGCTAAGTGCGACAAATGCCAACGATATGCTGACAATATGCATCGACCAGCAAAATTACTCCACCCAATCGTGTCACCTTGGTCATTCATGAAATGGGGAATGGATATAGTAGGACCTCTTCCCCCAGCTAAAGGAAAGGTATGGTTTTTGCTTGTATTAACATATTATTTCTCAAAATGGGTGGAGGCAGATTCTTTTAAACAGGTACGACAAAAAGAAGTGAAAAGCTCTATATGGTGACACATAATATGACGTTTTGGTGCGCCAAAGGAAATCGTATGTGACAATGGCCCACAATTTATAGGCTCACAAATCACAAAGTTCTTCAAAATCTGGCAAATCAAACGAATCACTTCGTCACCATATCACCCTGTGGCTAATGGGCAAGCCGAGTCAACAAACAAAATCATTGTCAACAATTTGAAGAAGCGGTTGGAAAAAGCTAGGGGAAATTGGCCTGAAGAGCTACCGACAGTATTATGGGCTTACAAAACTATAGCAAAAACAACCATGGGAGAAACTCCATTCGCGCTTGTTTATGGTTCAGAAGCTTTAATACAAATTGAAATGGGCAAACCAAGTACGAGATTTACTACAGCAAAAGAAGAAACAAACAACGACGAGTTGAGAACAAATCTTGATTTGCCCATCAACAAAGTCTTCCAATCAACAAAGGAAGATGGTGCAGGAAAACTAAATCCAAATTGGGAAAGACCCTACAAAGTCCGTGGCATTGCAGGAAAAAGGCGCTTATGAGCTGGAGACTACGGTTGGCAGAATTTTACCAACAAGTTGGAATGTTGTTCATTTGAAGAAGTACTACTTCTAAGGAAAAAGAAAATACCCACGGTCAGGTATCACAACGTTCGATTCTATTTTAGTACAGTTAAAATTATACTAACCATTTTAGATGATAGGAAAAAAGCTAACCCATCACCAGATGATGATATTAGACCTGCATAGACATGAGGATATAACTGAATTCCAGGTCTAGGGTTACAACTTTCTGATTGACGTTTTAAAGGGTTAAGCAGTAATCATCTAAACTATATACCTTCGAGTCCCGTATGTTTTTCCTTTTCAGGAAAAGGACCACAAGGAAGGAATAGTCAAGTGCTCGAGATTTCATTCTTCAAAGCCAAAAACTTGGGGGACTATACAGTATGAAAGGCAAAGAACAAGCAAAGAAGACTATCAAAAAAGTCAAAAGCTCGAGCCTGATGATCCATTTTTCCTAACAAGTCAAGCGTTATGAGAAAAATCAAAGAGCCAAAGACAAACACACAAAGCCTGATTCAGAAACCTACAAAAAACATTTTCGTGAATGTAAACGAATGTTTAGGTTAAAGGCAGAATGATAGTTACGGGTAAAAATTCATACCCTTGTATTTATTCAAAAAACTGTTGTAAATGAAACCAGTTACGGGTAAAAATTCATACCCTTGTATTTATTCAAAAAACTGTTGTAAATGAAAATGTTACGGGTAAAAATTCATACCCTTGTATTTATTCAAAAACTATTGTAAATGAAAACAATTATGGGTAAAAATTCATACCCTCTTATTTATACAAAAAACTGTTGTAAATGAAAACAGTTACGGGTAAAAATTTATAGCCTTGTATTTATTAAAAAAACTGTTGTAAATGAAAACAATTATGGGTAAAAATTCATACCCACTTATTTATACAAAATTTGTTGTAAAGAAAATAGTTACGAAGGAGTTATAAACGATACTCAAACACATGTAAAATGTTGTGAAAGTTCGAATATTACAAAAAACTTTCCTCAAAAATGTTGTTCAGTAAAACATGTGAATTCCTATCTCTCTTTTGTATGCTTACACCATTATGAAGTTGAGACATCTTCTTTATTAAGTGTCGTTCATAAAAGGGCCCTCATTTATAAATCGTGCTTATTTTGAAAAGGCACGAAAAATCAAAGCATTTTCAATGCAAAGTCAAAAACTAAGGGGTAAAACAAAAACCCTAACAAAAAGCATGCAAAGACTTAAGAGTAAAAAAAAACTCGAGACATGCTAATATTAATATTAATATTATGGGAAAAAACTAAGTATTAACTTAGTCTAAAGCCGGATTTGTTTATACAAAGGTTTCCCCTAAGTTGTCAAATGGGGACTTACAAGAACCAAACTTTACCCCCAATGGGACTGGAGATAACCACCAATTGTTACAAATAAAAAAAAGGACAAAATTCCATAAACTCTTTCACTAGACAGGGGGATTATCTCCGTCGGCAGGAGGAGTGGCTTGAGATGGCGAGGCTTGTGCAGCAGCTTCATCAGGGACCTCAGCTTCAGGAGATGAGAAATTCTGAATTTGCCGAGACTTTTCAATCGTCTCTTTGGTCTTAGCAATTTCAGTTTCCAAGTAAAAATTCTTTTGGCCAATTTCCGTCAATGTGTGAAGTCGGGCATTCAGATAATCCCAACTAACATCATCAGCTGATTTGTCCTCAAGATCCTCGTAGTCTTTCTCCCACTGTTCAACATCGGCTCTTAGCTCATCTCTCTCAGCCACGGCATCATCATGAGAAATTGTAAAGCTACAAGGGATCTTTCCAGAAAGTAGACCTTTTATGAAGATTTACGGAAGTCTTCTTGGGTCTGGGTAAGCAATTGCACGAGTTCACCAAAGTAAGCCTCCTTTTAATCCAACAAAGCCTTTAGGCTCCTTATCTCTTCAGTGGCATGAGAAAGCTGCTCTGCAAAGGAAGACTCCAAGATGCTTTTATCCTTACCTGCCTGGTTTGATGATGCCTTCTCTATGGCCAGTTCCATTGCAATAACTCTGATCCGTTGCTCCAAGGTACATTTCTCCTCCCCTATTGCCTCCATATCAAGATGCAAGCTCTCGAACTTAGAGAGAGGAATGGTTTAAAGTCTACCTTCAGGGATGAGTGCAAAATCTCGTTCATCCAAGTTAATGAGCTATGACTCTCCATCTTAGACTTCTCCACCGGGCCTATTAGGGGTTTTAACCATACATCAGCTTGGCCTGATTTCTTCAAGGCTACCTCCCGCAGGAACCTCTATCATTACTTGCTTCGTCACCCCCGACTGGAAGAACCTACTTCTACAACAGAAAGCACAGATGTAGGGGCGGAGGAAGGAGCCACGGATGGCATAGGCTGAGAAGCAGAAACAACAACGGGAGTAGTAAACGAAAGTTCTGCAGGAGGAGATGGAGGGAAAATAGCAAGAGGTGCTTCTTCTGAAACTGAATCAAAGCCTTGCTGGAACAGTTGATCAATTGAATCATGAATAGGAGAGGGATTTGCATCTTCGTGAGCGAAAAGCTCTGACTCAGGTACGGGAGGTTCAACAATAGGAACAGACTCATCGTCAAATACGACTTTCCTCCTTCTCGACCTATGAATCGACGAACCTTCCTCTTGTTCTTCTTCATCCTCCAAGGTCTGGGACCAACTTGCTTTCCTTTTTGATGAAAAGGAGCAAACAATGATTTCCTGGGCCTTAGGCAGGGAAAGTTTTGAAGCGGACACAGCAGCAGCAGAAATTCCACGAGCAGGAAACCCTAGCAAATGAAAGGGATCAGATAAGCTCAAAAAAAAAAGAAAGGAAGTAAAGAAAAACCTTACCATGGGTTTTCACCTGCCAACCAAACCTCGAAGAGAGGTATTTCCAAGAGCGTTCTTCTAAAGGAGCAATTAACAGAAGGTTTTCTACCCAATCACGGACACCAGAGACATTCCCGACGGTTTCCATGGTTGCTGTAAAAGAAAAAGAAACAGTCACGGTATTGATAATTTATCAGAAACAAAGAAGGAAAGTGAGTAAAAATGTACCTCACGTGCAAAGTTCCACTTCTCAGGGAAGGGGATATTTTCTTTACCTACTAAACCTGCAGTAAAGACACAACATACCGAGCATACCACCCTCTATCTTTGTCATCATCTGGTATAACTAAAACTCTTTTACTCCTAGCCGCGAGAGTAAATACTCCTTATAACATCGGGGAATAGAGGTGAATAAGATGAAGGAAAGTAAAAGGGACGGAAGCTAAGTTGGCCAAATACCTAAGGCATGCAACTGCCCTCCAAACAAGAGGACTGACCTGTCCCAAGAAAACATTGAAGAATAGACAGAATTCAATGATAAGAGGGTCGATAGGATCCTTAAATCCTAATGTGTAGGGATAAGTGTATACAAAAGAACACACAATTCTATAAGAGGTTATTCTTTTATTGTCATTATAAACTACAACTGGAAAATCAGACTTCCAACAGCAATCTCTACGTATGAGTGACACTAAACCCTCTGTTATTTGGGTAGGATAAAGGTCACCACTATCATGTGATGACATGGAAGAAAGCTGATTACTAATGGCCTCACTATACTTTACAACAAAAAACTCGACAGGGACAATCTCATCGACTCTCGGTTCACGAAGAGTTCACTGTGTTCCCTACTATTTGATAAAGATATAGAAGCCCTAGCCCTCAAAGAAGACGAAGGAATATTAGACCTGGAAGATGGTAGAGGAGTAGTATGAGAAGAAGAAAAACCCATGGAAGGCGTAGAACTTAAATTCCTAAGTCTACCACCCCTGCTACTCCGAATTGGAGTAGAAGAAGGAGCCAGTTCATCTACAATGATGACCTTTTTGAATTGTTGGCTTGAGGAAGACATGTTTACAATAAAGAGGAATTTACAAATAATGAAAGAAAGTTATAAGTTTTTTGTGAAAGCAAAGGAAATAAAAGGGGTATTTATACTCATAGGAGACCGTCAAAAATGGAAAGAAATAGTGATATGAAAGTCATAATTGAAGTTGTCACTTCGTGACTGATGCAGCCGCAAAAAGACTTAAAAGGTGATATACAATCGCAGAACTAATCCGAGAATGTCACGTGGCACAAGCATTAAATGTAAGTGACAAACGACGTATACATTTAGAGACAGATGCAATGGTACGAGTGAAGCGGCGGAAAAATATTCCCGCCATAAATGAGTATCCACTTACCAAATATTTAATTGATAAATAAATGGTAAGTAGGGGGAATATATGTACTAGTAAAAATAGGCTTCACATGTGTATTAATTCAGATGACAGGGCAACCCATGTGGAGCAATAAAAACATGACAACTGGTCATTACTTTACAAAGAGGTACGAGACAAAAAGGAACGGAACAGCATACCCACGAGGCAATTAGATACGGGAACCCCAATCTAATTGGGTAGATGAAGAGACACGGTCAGAGTGAACCAAGGCAGGGTAAAGGGCAGATTCAAAGGTCTTCAATACATGAGCCAAGCGTTACATAATCTTCACACATCATTTACGATTTACTACTGTAACGTTACATTAATGACATTATTAGTCATTAGTGCTCAATCATTAAGAAGAGTAGACGTTATATTAAGAAATTCCCTATAAAAGGGAGTAAAATATGACCTGTAAGGACACATTCGAACCACTATTGAAATATACTTACTTTTACGCATTCTTGCTGCTTTCCCTTTGCGAATTTGATTATAATTATTAGCATATTTTTTGTTATCAGAAGCCCGAGTACTTCTTAAAATAGCTTTGTCAGAGAATCTAGTTCTTTGGTTAAACAATTGTGTCGCATGTATGATTCGCGAGCGGGGTAACTCTATATATATTTATGTGTAACCGCGTCACAAATATATTTCGCGAGCGGGGTGATTGTTTCCACTACTCTCATGGGAGCGGGCCGTATGCCATGGTAAGTTAATTGATGCATCTATGGTTCGCGCGACCCTTCGGCAGTGCACAATTTACATTTATGTTGGATCGGGCCGTACGACCTCGGTATTATCTGCGCATGCTATGTGTTTTGGTATTTTTCCCCGATTTGAACTGCTTAAATGCCTTGATATATGAGTTGTCAACTGAAATGACGAAAACTGAGATTTTAATTATGGAAAAAGATGTCCCCTTCCTGTTGTTATTTATTATTTAATTATGACATCCATGCTTAGCGTCACATTTAATTATATTAATTTGACCTATAGTAAGTGTCAAAGTCGACCTCTCGTCACTACCTCTTCGAGGTTTGGCGGGATACTTACTGGGTACACGTTGTTGTTTTTTTACTCATACTACACTTGTTGTGCATTTTGTTGCACCATGTATGGCTAGTGGCCTAGATCGGCGCAGCCGCATGGTTGATACGGAGATTTAGATGAGCTGCACCTCTTGAGATGACCCGCAGCCAGCAGAGTCTCCTTCGGAGTATTGTGTTGTATTTCCCTACTGTCCCATTTGTATTCTAGACGATTATTGTATTTCATTCGTTTCCTAGAAATTGCTCGTGCACTTGTGACACCGGGTTCTGGAATGACTATAGGATTTATTCATTATTTAAATTTGGTAAAGATATTATTGTTTACTTAGTGGAAGTTCTTTAATTATTATCTAATGAAATAAAAGCGGATGATTTTAAGAGTATTAAAAATAAAGGTTTAATTAAATTCTTGGTGTTGGCTTGCCTGACAGCGATGTTCGGTGCCATCACGACCTTTATTGGATTTGGGTCGCGACAACATGGTATCAGATCACTAGGTTCCCTTAGGTCTCACGAGTCATGAGTAAGTCTAGTTTCTTTACTAATCAATCTTACGTGAAACGCTTGTTATGAATCGGGAATTAAGGAATTGTAATGGTACTACAGATGTGGTGCGGGGTGTTTCTCCTTGCATAGTAGTTTGGGCTATTGTCGTCGCCTTGCGAAAGGATATTCTATCATTTCAGCTCGGTAGCTGCATTTCTGAGAGCTTTGAGGCTATGCACAGATTGGTATGATGCTCATGATTGGTTATCGCACGGTATTGATGTGATGGTAGGATGCTTGCCCATATGTCGAGGCAGTGAATGACTTGAAAAGAGGTCTGCTCAGAGCGTGATTCCGAGATTCGGTATTTTATTTCCGGCGAGGAAAGGAAAATGGACTATAAATGTTCAAGTTTGGATTGATAGAGTAACAAGACTTGGTATTTTCAGGTGTGGTGAATTTTTATCTGCGACGTGGTGTCGTCGTCCTAGATTGAATGTGTTAAGTCCGTCGTTGTTATGATCTTCTACGATTCGCCTTTGGGGTAGGATATTGTGAGATAGTATTGGAGGAGCGGCTGTCAGAGGTCACGGGTTGCGGTGATCCAGGATTGAATGGGTATTTCTAATGCTGACGTATCGAGAAGGAGGATCTTCGGAAGGGGTTGAAGTTAGTAGCAATATATCGGTTCAAGTGCTACAGAGATAGATATTGATCTAAGGCAACAACTGGGCAGTAAAGGATGAGGAAGGACATGTGGGAAGTGTCACGACCCAAATCTCGATTCAGGTCGCGATGGCGCCCAACGGCGAGGTTAGGCCATCCAATATAGAAACACTAAGTGTTACCATTCCCCGTTACGCAAATTTCATCTTTTAACCAATTTTAAACAGATATAAACATGATAATGGCGGTGATGTGAAATAAAACTACAAGTGCAGAAAATCAACCAATAGGCATGTCGCATAACATATGTACAGCCAACAATCCAAAATATACACCACGTGTGTGCGAGGAACTAGTTTCACGAGTGCCACGGGCAACTACTGAATATACAATGGCTACAATATATACAGGGTCTCAGTCGGAATGAAATGGACAGAGAATATAACAAAAGACCTCCAGGGTGCTGCTAGGAAGTCGCCGGGAAAGTAGCTCACCGTGAAGTATGACCACACTATCAATATCTAGCACCGGCCTGATAATCGGACGTACCAGCCTCCGGACCTGTACAGTCAAGTACAGAAAGAAAAGAAAGTGCAGCATGAGCACATATTAAATAAATATGTACCCAGTGAGTATCCCACCTAAACTCGAAGAAGTAGTGACGAGAGGTCGACTCGATACTCACTAAGGTCCAACAATAATAACATATGATAGAATATAATGAAATACAGTAGGCATGTCAGGGAATTAAGCAACAAGTACATATATTTATCAAAAGCATAAATCCAAACAATTGTTGAACTAAACAATAAAGCACTTTCAAGGGTAAGACCACCGAACGATACAATAATCACAAATTCTTAGATCCGCTGTGGCGTACGGCCCGCTCCCATAAGGTACCTTCTACACTCGTCGTGGCGTATGGCCCGATCCCATATTCATTTCAATTTCCTTCCAACATTGTCGTGGCGTACGGCCCGATCCTATATATTTCATAATTTCTCAACATTATCGTGGCGTACGGCCCGATCCCAAATACATATCACAATTACTTCTCAACACTGTCGTGGCGTATGGCCCGATCCCATTAATATTCAATTACTTTCGGCACTGCCATGGTGTACGACCCGATCCCATATATATTCAATTACTTTCAACATTGCCGTGGCGTACGGCCCGATCCCATATATTTCACAATTTCTTTTCAACTTTGCCGTGGCGTACGACCCGATCCCTTGTATATTCAATACTTACTTTCCACAAGAAATTCCTTGCCATTCAACAAGTTTTCCATAAAGCCTCAGATAAATGACACTATGCAAAACATAATTTCATAGTACATATGGCGTCACAGTAAATCATATAAAGCATTACAAGAAAAACATATCAGGCATTACGAGAAAAGCATATAAGGCATGATGTGGGCCTAACTACCCGGACATAACAATAATAGTCGCTACGTGCAGACTCTCATCACTTGGCGCGTACGTAGCCCCCAAACAATTTACACATAGCATATACATCACCTATGGGGACAATTCCCTCTTACAAGATTAGAAAGGAGACTCACCTCGTGTCGAATCTACCCCTCGGACCACAATTGCGCCCGAAACTCCGAACTCTACACCTGAGGACTCGCAACTAGCCAAAAGGTATACAATAACATCAATGCATGCACAATGCAGGAAATTACTCTAGTTATTTACTGTAATCGCTATTCTTGAAGAATTTCCAAATTCCAACCCCGGTTCCGCATGTTCAAATTCTGAAAATTCTCGAAGGGATCACTCATCCATAGCCTAAGGATCATTATTGTGTGATTTCTACTTAAATTCATGGCCTAAAACGGATAATCACAAAATCCTCAAGAACCTGAAAATTACTACCAAATTCTATGGTTTTAGATAGTTTAATAGTGAATTTAACAAAGAATTAATGTTTGAAACTAGTAAAACTATTGAATTTACTTACCTCAATAACAGTTGTGGAAGGTCCCTTGAAGAGCTCTCTAAAAACTTGAGGAGGAAGATGAAAATGGAGGAAAAATACTATGTCCCATATTTTATCAAACTGCCCAGGGATTCCTTAACTGCGATCGCGACAAAGGGCATGCGATCGCGAAGGCCAGCTGGCCAGACCTCTGCGATCGCGGCAGAGGTCCTGCGATCGTGAAGGCCAACTGGCCAGACCACTGCGATCGCGGCAGAGGTCCTGTGATCGCGAAGAACAAACTCACCCGGCCCAGATGTGACTCTATGCGATCGCGATAAAAGAGTGCGATCGCGAAGGTGTGGAACCCAGACCTCTACGATCCCAAAGGGGAAGCTGCGATCGCAGAGAACAATCAACAGCCCAGAAAAATCCTTCTCCGCGATCGCAACCCACCTTCTGCGATCGCAGAGAAGGAAACCAGATAGCAGAAATTCTGGTTTTTCCAACTTAGCTCCCGGGGGTCTAAAACACACCCGAGCCCCTCGAGACCCTGTCCAAAAGCACCGGCAAGTCTGTATGCATGATATGGACTCGCTCGAACTTCCGAAACCTGAATAACAACAACGAAACTCAAAATTTAACCCCAAAACAAAATTGAATCAAAACTTAAGAACTTGAAATTCTAGAATTCACTTCTATGCGCCGAACTGGCCTATACTACTCGGAATGACTTCAAATTTTGCAGACAAGTTATTGTGATGACCCAAAAGGTCATCCTAAGTAATTCCAGCTAAATCTGTGTTCCAAGGCCTCGAAAGCCTCCATTAATCTCACTTCGATAGGCGTGCGCAGCCCGGGCAGGTAGCCGGGAAACTTCCATGTGAAAATTTGATAAAAATGGGATTTTTTAATTGAATAATTGAATAAAGTTGACTTTGGTCAACATTTTTGGTAAACGGATCTGGACCCGTGATGTGACGGTCCTGGAGGGTCCGTAGGAAAATATGGGACTTGGGCGTATGCCCGGAATCGAATTCCGAGGTCCCAAGCCCGAGAAATGAATTTAAGAAAATTGTTTTCTGAAAATAATAAAGGCTTTTGAAAATGAAAAGTTATGTGAAAACCGTGTTACCGGGCCTGTATTGCGGTTCCGGAGCCCGGAACAGGTTTGTTATATGATATTTGTCCTATCTGTGGAATTTGGTGTAAAACGGGCTTGATTTGATTGGTTTCAGATCCAAATGAGGAAAAATGGAGTTAATGAACTTGTGGGGTTTCTAAAGAATTTGAAATTTGGCTTGAGAGATGATTTTATGTTCCCGAGGTCCGAATGAAATTTCGAGACCGGGAATAGTTCCGTTGTGTCATTTATAACTTATCTGCAAAATTTGAAGTCATTCCGAGTGGTTTAGGCCGGTTCGGCGCGTTGACGCGAATTCTAGAATTTCAAAGTTCTTAAGTTTGATTAATTTGGTTTTGGGGTTTGATTTCGAGTTTCGTTGTTGTTTTTCATGTTCCGGAAGCTCGAGCAAGTCCGTTTAATGATTTGGGACTTGTTGATATTTTTGGACGGGGGCTCGGGTGGGCCCAGGTGCCTCCCGGACCCCGCATGAGGCCAAAAACCAACAAAAACCACTGCTGGTGCACAGCAGCTGGTGTGACCGCATGTGCGGTTGCCCAGCCGCAGGTGCAGGACCGCCCCTGCGGTCCCAGCCTTTGCAGGTGCGACGCCTCTCGCAGGCGCGGCTCTTCCTTCGCAGGAGCGGGACTGCCGGTGCGGCTCCCAACTCCGCAGGTGCGAGCCCAGGGACCCAGGCCTTCTTCCGCTGGGGCGATCACTCTCTCGCAGGTGCGGAAACCCCTGTTGGCAGGCCTCTTAAATACTCTAAATTTCAGGTTTTCTTCACTTTCACCCATCTTCAACCACCATTAGAGAACAACCAAGCTTGGGCAACACCTTCCACGACCACCCACTGTAAGAGGTAAGTTAAAACCCCATAAATTTCTAATTCTAACACTAATTCCTAGTTAAGCTCACTACTAAATCATCTAAAAATTATAGAATTAGGTAGTAAACTTTAGGGTTCTTAGGGATTTCGTGATTTTTCCATGTTAGGCCATGAATCCTTGTATCAATTACATAACTTCGATCCTTAGACTCCGGGTAATGGAGTCCTTCATGAATTTTCAAAAATCTAAACGTGTGGGCCCGGGGTAGAATTTTAGTATTCTCGGAGGAATAGTAGGAAATGTATAATTTGGTTTAGGAATTGGTTTATTGAGTACTTATTGATGTTAATAAATCCATTATGTCTAGATATTCCCGATTCGGAGTTGGATTCGAGAGGAAAGGCTGTGATTGAGGCTTGACTTGCATTTTCTTTGGAGCCGAGGTAAGTGTTTGGCTTAACCTCAGCTTGAGGGATTAGGTATAGAGTCTTATTTGCTATGTGTAACTCATGTCCAACGTATAGGCGTGGTGACGAGTGCCTATGCGTTGCGGTCAAGCATGCCCGTGAGTCAATTGTGATGAAATTTGCTATGTTCTTAATATTCCCCACACTATGAGTAAATTATGAATTAAAAAGTGATACTTGATGGTTTTTCATGACGTGGAGAGTTATTGAGTTATTCGTTCCAGTTGAGGCTTACACTGTTGAAATAGTACTACTGATGCGAGGTTGGTTATAGCTGAGACCCTTGTCGGGCATTTGTTGATGTTGTAAATGATGATTTCTCCTTGCCGGAACAATAGAATTGTGTTGAATATTTCCATGCACTCTAGACTTCGTGTTGTTGACTTTTATATTTCTGTTGCCTTGCGTTTTATTATTCGTCGCACGAGGGGACATGCCGTGTTGACTGAGTGTTATTATATTATATATGCACGAGAGGACATGCCGTGTTGACTGGGTGTTATTATACTATATATGCACGAGGGTACATTCTGTGCCGAGTGATTGTGAGGTTATGCACGAGGGGACATTCCGTGCCGAGTGTTATTATACATGCACGAGGGGACATTCCGTGCCGAGTGATTGTGAGTTTATCCACGAGGGAACATTCCGTGCCGAGTGTTATTATACATGCACGAGGGGACATTCCGTGCCGAGT
>ML282667.1:17619-103172 GCA_005239495.1 Nicotiana undulata | reverse complement strand
CACAAGGTTCACAACCTTGACAAATGAACTTAAGTCTCTTGGTAGAGTAATTCTTAAAGAAGACAGGGTAGAAAAGATCCTGACAAGGGTCTTGCCAATTTCCTGGGAAATCAAAATCACTGCTATCCAGGAATCCAAAAATATGGCAACCCTCAGATTGGACGAGCTAATTAGGAACCTTACTGCTTTTGAACTCAGAAGGCAGGCAATCAAAATGGATGCTCCAAAGAAGGAGAGGAGTCTAGCACTGAGAATCACTGAGGGAGCAGATCTGGAGGAAGATGAGATGGCCATGATCACCAAAGAATTCAGAAACTTTCTCATAAAGAAGAAGGGCCTCTCTAGAGGAGGAAATTACAACAAAGCAAAAGCTCCAGAAAGGCCAACCAACGAGAAATGCTACAAGTGTGGAAAGACTGACCACCTTATCAAGAACTATCCTCAGTGGGAAGTGGAATGGAAAAAGGAGAGATATGAAAGAAGGAACAGGAAGAAGGTTCTGGTCCAACCCAAGAAAACCACAACAAAAGCTATGGTTGCTGCTTGGGGGGAAAGTTCAGATGAAGAATCAGAAGGCGGTGAGACTGAAGATCAGGCGCTCATGGAAATTGGAGAATCTGATGAGGAATCGCATGAAGAACCAGAGGTAAGTATCTCCCATCTTAAAACAAAATAAAGTTCCTATCTAAAGAAAAACTCTCTGAGTTGCTACTTGATTTCATGGATGATTCTGAAGAAACAACCAAAGAGAACGATCAACTTTCTAAAGAATGTGCAATGCTAAAAGCAAAATGCATGAACCTGGACATCAGAGTAAGTGAATCTGAAAAGAAAAATAATGTCTTGTTGAACCAGGTTCATCCACTAGAAACTGAGATTCTAGAACTAAAATCTGAAAACTTAAAAATGAAGCTAGGATCTAGTAAAAAGGTTGTTGATCATTCTCATATCATGTTAGAAGAAAATATGGAAAAACTAAAAGATAAGATGTATGCCAAGGATGAACAGATAAGAACACTTAAAGAAGAACTTGGCAAAGTCAAACATGAATTAGATCGAACTTGTAAATGGAATAAATCCTCTGATGCCTTGACATGGCTTCAAGAGAATCATAGTATAAACCGGAGAGGGATTGGCTTTGCGAGTCAATTGCCCAAGTGGGATCCCAAAAGCAAGTATCTAACTCTTCCTGAGAATAAAATATGCACCCATTGTGGTAAGACTGGCCACTACAAAATTGCGTGTACTGCAAAAGATCAGGCATGTCGAAGAAATGAGAGCTTTGTCAAAAAGAAAAAATGGCTACCAAATTGGGCCAGAAAAAGCTTGATTCATCCATTCTCTCATAGAAAAGGACTCAAACTAGTTTGGGTTCTTAAAACTAACCCCTGATTTCTTTTTGTAGGTTCAAGTGAGAGGAAGCAGCCAAAATTTGGTATTTGGATAATGGCTGCTCAAAGCATATGACAGGGAACAAGGAACATTTCCTTTCACTTGAAATCCTCAAAGGAGGAAATGTCTCCTTTGGAAATGGAAAGAAAGGTGAAATTATTGGGGTTGGCGAGGTAGGTAAGGATGACACGCGTTCCATCGAACATGTGTATCTGATAGATGGCTTGAAATATAGCATGATCAGTGTGTCACAATTGTGTGACAGAGGTAACCTAGTCGCTTTCACTTCCACAAAATGCTTTTTGATCAACTTGCTTACTGACAAGATTGTTTTGCAGGGAAAGATAATGAATAATATCTATGTCATAGACTTGTCCACACTTTCTGAAAATGAACTCACTTGCTTAAGTGTGTTGGACAGTGATCCCCTCCTATGGAACAAAAGACTTGGTCACACAAGTCTAAATTAAACAAACTAGTTTCTAAAGACTTAGTGGTAGGGCTTCCTAACATTAAGTTCAAGGAAGACAAAGTTTGTGAGGCATGTGCAAGGGGGAAGCAGGTAAGATCTTCTTTCAAAAGTAAGAAAATGGTCAGTACCACCAGGACGTTGGAACTGGTTCATATGGACCGATGTGGTCCTATGAGAACTCTAAGAAGAGGTGGTAAGAAATATGTAATTGTGCTAGTTGATGACTATTCAAGGTTCACTTGGACCTTTTTTCTGACATCTAAGGATGAAGCATTTGATATGTTCACCTCTTTTGTTAAGAAAACTCAAAATCAGTTAGGAAATCAACTAACATCAATAAGATCTGATCATGGTACTGAATTTGAGAGTGCAAAGTTTGCTGAGTTCTGTGATGAACATGGTATCAATCACAACGTTTCTGACCTTAGAACCCCACAACAAAATAGGGTTGTTTAAATAAAGAATAGAACTCTTGAAGACATGGCAAGAACCATGCTTCTTTCTAGCAAATTACCTCACAACTTCTGGGCAGAAGCAATAAACACTGCATGCTACATAATAAATAGATGTATGACCAGGCCTCTGATAGAGAAAACTCCTTATGAATTACTTAAAGGGAGAAAGCCTAACATATCCCACCTTAGGGATTTCAGATGCAAGTGATTTGTGCACAATAATGGCAAAAATTCCCTAGGTAAATTTGATCCCAGAAGTGATGAGGGAGTATTCTTGGGATATTCATCACATAGCAAAGCTTATAAAGTGTACAATAAAAGAACTATGTGTGTAAAAGAGAGTGTGCATGTTGTCTTTGATGAAACTAACATTGTTTCTGAGAGACAGGAACCAGAAGACGAGGAGTTTGGACTGGTGAGAAGCAGTGAACACATTGAAGCAAATATGGAAGATGGAACAGGTCCAACTACCCCAAGCAACATGACAGGGGGAACTCAACATGTGCACCCTGTCCCTGATCCTGTTCCACAACAACAATACATCATGGGATCATCTAGAAGTGAACAATTGGTGCTCAAACCACACAGATATCAGAGTTCTCACCCTCTTGAGAACATCATAACAGATTTGACATCTGGAATCAAAACAAGATCCTCCTTGAAAAGTATGTGTGCGTTTGATGCCTTTCTATCCTTGATTGAACCAAAGAACATTGGTGAAGCCCTACAGGATGCTGACTGGGTAAATGACATGCAAGAAGATCTGAATCAATTTGAAAGAAGTCAAGTATGGCACTTAGTACCCAGACCACTAGACAGATCAGTAATTGGCACACAGTGGGTCTTCAGGAACAAGCTCGATGAGGATGGAACTGTTACAAGAAACAAGGCTAGACTGGTTGTTCAAGGATACAGTCAAGAAGAGGGAATTGACTATGATGAGACCTTTGCCCCTGTGGCAAGACTTGAGACAATCAGACTTCTTATAGCATTTGCTGCACACATGGAATTCACTCTCCATCAGATGGATGTTAAGAGTGCCTTTCTTAATGGCTATCTGAAGGAAGATGTATTTGTCAAACAGCCTCCAGGTTTTTGAAAGCAAGGAATCACCTGACCACGTATACAAACTTGACAAGGCTCTCTATGGTCTCAAACAAGCACCTAGAGCATGGTATGAGCGGCTATCAAAATTCCTGCTTGAACATGGGTACAAACGAGGCAAAATTGACAGCACCTTTTTCTTAAAGGAAAGGGTAAAGAAATCCATGTTGTGCAACTATATGTGGATGATATTATATTTGGGGCGACTTCTGAAAAATTGAGTAAGGAATTTGCTATACTTATGGGGAGTGAGTTTGAGATGAGTATGATGGGTGAGCTAAAATTCTTCTTAGGCTTGAAAATCAAGCAAAACTCAAATGGAACAATGATCCATCAACAAAAGTATGTGAAAGAATTGCTCAAGAAATTTAAAATGGAAGACTCAAAGGAAATAGACACCCCCATAGCCACAACTACAAAATTGGATGTGGATGAAACTGGTTCATCCGTTGATCAGAAGCTATACAGAGGGATGATTGAGTCTCTATTATATCTCACTGCCAGTAGACCTGATATTGTGTTCATTGTAGGATTGTGTGCTAGGTTTCAGGAAAATCCAAAGGAGTCCCACCTAACTGCAGTGAAGAGAATTTTGAGATATCTGAAAGGCACCATTGATTTGTGCCTTTGGTTGACAGGAAAAGTACTTCAGGCATGGCTCACTTTTTGGGCTCCTGCCTTGTGTCTTGGGCCACCAAGAAACAAAATTCAGTAGGTTTGTCTATTGCGAGTATGTGGTTGTAGTCTCATGTTGTACTCAATTGCTGTGGATCAAGAAACAACTCATGGACTTTGGTATAGATATGGGATGCATTCCTATTTTCTGTGATGACACTAGTGCAATTAGTATGACCAAAAACCCGGTTCATCATAAGAGAACTAAGCACATAGATGTTAAACACCACTTCCTTAGGGATAACTATGAAAAGGGAATGATCACAATTGAATTTTGTGCTACTGACAAGCAAATTGCATATATCTTTACTAAAGCACTGAGTAGAGAGCATTTTGAGAGAAACCGGCTTGAATTAGGGATGATTAAGATCACCTAATTGGAAAAACAAAAATTAAAAAAAAATGAAAAATGAATTTTTTTTTGGCTAGAAACACTAACATAGATAATCAACCAGACTAATCATTGCTCAGTATCATGACTTTACTACCATACTCTCTTGCCATGTATTAATATGGTTCCCTGGTTGCTAATGATGTTTTTCTATCTTTGTAAATCGAGTCATATCTAAATAATCTAACACGATGAACCAGGTTCATCGCTGCTGGTTCATCTGACGGACAAGGTACGTGCTCATCTCCATACACTTATTGAATTAATTACAGTCACACACGAGCAGAACTCTATCTATATTTGGTTCGTTTCAAATTCTTTGTACTTATCCCAAAATGAACCCGTTCCAAGAAGTCCCATCGCTACTTAATTAGCCTAGATTTTGGGGATTCCTAACCATCTAATCAATGATAGTCCTACAACATTTAGACTTCCACTTGATTACTAAGTCTGACCGTTGTATAATTCATAGACACATCTTATAAAAGGGAAATCATTACCTCCCCTCTTAATAACATAACAAGTCGAACCAAGTTCATCATTCTTCTCAAACCAAAATGGATAAACTCTCTTCTCTTCCAAAAACTATTCATAACAATGTCTTCACCACCCCCTGTTTCATCTTCCTTCTCCACCCATGATTATGAGGACGGTGATTCTGGTTCTAATTCTCCATCAGTGTACAGTTCACATTCACCAGCCAGATCTACAACCCCCCAAAACCCTCCAGTTCTTGAGCCTACTCCTGAACCTACACCCAATCCCACTCCAGCCCCTAGGGTGAAAATGTTGGCCAGGAAATCAGTGGCTTCTGGCTCTCGTGCAAAATTTTTGGAGGAAATTCTTAAAGCCAGCGAGGTTCCTGAGTCTGAATCTTCAAGTGAATCCTTAAAATCCTCTAATGAGGATGAAGCACCAGGTTCATCCAGTTCTGAGCAAGGTAATCTTGAAGTTGATTCTGAAATTGCTACTACTGAAAACAGGTTTGTGTTGGTTGGGTCAGTTGTTGATGTTGAAGTGTCGGATAGGCAGATAAAATTGGGAAAAAATAAAATTCTTGAGAGTGAGGGAGAAGGAGGTTTTGTAAGGGGATATGGGGAGGACGGTACCACTTTGGCTATTTGTGGTCCCGTTCCTGAGATTGTTGAAGAAGGTGTCACAAATTTAGGGGGAAGTGTTGCTGAGAAAGCAGCAACAGGTCTAGAGAGCTTACAAAAATTAGCATATGAACCTGGTTCATCTATCGAGGAGACACTAGTTGATATTCTGAGGAAGCTGGGGGAGTCTTATAACCCCAAAAATAAAAGAACTCAAAAGTTCAAGAAAGTCACTACCCCAGTTCATCCAAAGAAAAGGAAAGCTTCTGTATCTGTTGATGCTCCTGCCCCAAAAGTTCGTGCTACACGAAGTGTTATTCGACAAGGAGAAGAAGAGTTGGTAAAGGCTCTGAGAGAGCGCAAGAAAAGGAAGGCTGCGAAGGTAAAGGCGAAGGTAGGAGAGCCTATTAAGGATGTTATTGTTGATGATGATACGATGGACCTGGTCCATCCTGAGGATCAGCCTAATCCAGTTGTGGTAGATACACCTAAACCCAAGAAGTCTAAGGCTTCTTCCAAGAAGTCAGCTGCTGTGTCTGCCACACCCTCAACCACAGCAAAAAGGACCAGGTCTAAAGTCAAGAAAGTGAAGGTTGTTGAAGAAGAAGAAGAAGAAGAATGGAGAGGAGGAGATGTCTGGTGAGCAATCTGACAAACTCACCTTGTTTGGAAAGCGTACAATTCTTAAGAGAAAGTTGGTGAAAGATCTGGAAGAATCCGGAATGATCTTTTTGATGGATGCGCTGGATGCACAAGGGTGGAAGAACATGATTCTTCACCTTGAGGGAAGGCTGGCAAGGAACAAACTAGTAGAGTTTATGGCCAATGAAAGTGTCAAGAATGGCAGGGTGACCTCCACAGTCAAAAGAGTTCAGATCACTTTTGATGCAAAGGAACTGGGAGAGATTCTGAATATAAAATCTGAAGGCTACGATGACTACACTAGGCAAAGATGGACTAGTCTTGATGGAATGGCCTCGGCTCTCAACATCACCAGATTCTTTTGTGAAAATGAGGAGGAACCTGAGCCTGGGCCAGTGTTCAAAAGTGAAATAAAGCCCCAGAACAAGTTGTTCTTTGAATTTGTGATCAAATTCATGCTGCCAAGACAAGAGAGAAGGCACATTGCAAGCTATATGGACTTAACGCTTATGGAATGCTTGTATAGGAGTAAGTGGCCAGCTTTCATAATTCAGCTCTTGGACAGAGTTGTAAATGGAACCAAAGCACATGATATTCCTTATGGCTTTATTCTGACGGTTGTGCTTGCCCATTTTGAGGTTCCTATGAAGAAAGTTGAGATGGCTAATGCTAAGGATTATTTTGGGAAGAACACTTTGCTGGCATGTGATTATCTTGTCAATGTTCTTGAGGATGAACCTGGTTCATCTAGGAAGCAGCCATTCAATAGCAAAGTCAGGTCATTGGTGCAGGAAGGAGAGATAAAGGATGCGGAGATCCTTAGATTGAAATCTTGCCTTCATGAGGTGGAATCTAAGCGGGATGCTCTCAGAGTTGAACTAGCAAAGGAGAAGGAGAAACCCAACCTTAAGATGTCCAGAGCCACCAAAAACCCCTCATTGCCCAGTTCGGGATTTGTTCTGTGTTTTTTTTATATGTTTTGCTCAAGGTTATGACTTTTTTAGTTCGTTTTTGTATGGTGTTTGATTACTAGCTAATCAATGAATTCTGCTTTTGTTAGTTATTGACTTTGTCTCAGTTTATTACATAGCTTACATTTATTGGGTTTTTTTTATGATTAAATCATGTTTGCACTTGCAGTTACCTAAATGGCCATGAGTAATTGTTAACAAACTCTGGTAAGTTTATCATTTGCAACTTTTCGATGATGACAAAAGGGGGAAGAAATGTGCTTTTCAAATTTTAAACTGTTGTGATATTTATAACCTAATGAACCTGGTCTCTCTATGATAAATGCTTAAAACCATACAAAGTGTTTGAAGTGTATACAGGGTTAAGCACAGAGTTTGTCATCATCAAAAAGGGGGAATTTATTGACCCAAGTCACTGCAGTCACTGTATGGTTTTGAAGATTGACAAATGTCTACCCAGTTGAACCAGGTCCATCAGGGAAAACATACTTGAACAGTTCCATTGGCACAAGAACCATCTATGTACAGGAGATAAACGTGATTGTGAATTATCCATGAACCAAGAGATTGTCTCCTAATGCGAAAAGGTTGCAAATTGATAAGAGGTTAGAGTTCGAGTTCAGCAAGGACAGTAACAAAGGGAAGAAGTTGAGATAAACACAAACTCTTCTACCAAGGAAGAGTTGCATTAGAACTAAACAAGAACATCTCAACTATTGGCGCTATATAATGTTGAAGCATTCCTGCTGAATTCTGATCGCACAAAGGCAGAAATGAAACAAGAATTGGAAGCAAAATTCCCAGAGTTATTTTGCAGTAATTTCTACCTCCACAAGAAAAAAAAAGTAGAATTTTAGTTATCCTAAAGTAACTTCATCAAGATTCAATTGGGACTAACAATTACCCTCAACACAAATGCATTATTGACAACATTATGCAATGACTTTCTGAGTTCCATAGGTCTAATGTGACACAAAAGCTTCAAGAGTTGACTCAATTCATCAAAGAGACTTGATCTCTCACGTAAGTCTCTGTGGATCCCAAACTCTTTCTCATCTACTCACCATGAGCTCATCTCACCTTATCGAATGTACACTCAAAACCAGAATTGTCAAGAAGTGCGCTCATCACTCTCAAAAGAATGCCACAATTCCGGCTCTAAGTACCATAGGCTTGCCCCTCATGTAAATCACCACTAATGTAAGCTCCCTCAACTTGAAATCCTACAGGGCTTTAGCGGGATGTAATGAAGGCTTTTTGGATCAAATTCAGACGTAATGAACTATGATTGTATCATCTTTCCTTAAGCACTCCATTTTCACAATTTGGCTCATGTTTTCTTGACTATTTGAGTCATTTTCTTCTTCCTTGGGGGAACTAGAGAGACACATTGTCTCTCTTTATTCTATTTGACGCTCATTTTTCTCCTTCTCTTATTATTCCAAGCCTTTCAACATTGTTTTCTTGAATCCTTTCAACTTTTACTTTTCTTTTTGACATGTTTCTTTTTTGGCTTTTCATCCTTTCCTTTGCCTTTCCTTTTCATCAATTCGTTTTGTTCTTTGAACCTTTCAATCACTTTGAACTTCCTTGTCTCTCCCCCAAACTTATGTTTATGACTATCGTTCATCATGAATGCTAAGGAAATATTGGGTGGCAAGAGAGGGTCATTATAGAACGAATGAAGGCTTATAATGCGGTTATTGAATGAAAAGGCTTGGGCTCAAAGGGGTTGACTAAGGATATTATTATGGTGGGATATGGAAGTCTTCAAATTCAAATGGGATCAAGGAGAGCCTATAATCACTTCTCAAGTTGAGCTACACTTAGAATTTCTCCTAGAAAAACATTCGGGGAAAGTTCTAGACTTGTTGGCATGGTACTTGGACTTGCAATTCAAAACCTCACCTCTCAAGCCTCTGGATTGTTAAAGAGAATAGAGTTGAGGTCCCACAACAACCCTAGCTTTGATTGAAAACTCACATATGGCCACAGATACCACTTGATGGTAGTTTTAGACAACTCAAGATTCTAAGGGTCACAACTAGATCTAGTCTCGTCTACAACTTGTCTCTAACCATGAGGTCGAAGGTAAATATGTTGGTTCCAAGTGAAGCTTACTTGAGTCACTTTTATTCATTACTACCATATAAAAGAAAAACAAAAAGAAAACAGACTCAATCCCTTAAGAAGGTCATCACGCCATCCATCGTAGGGAAGAGCAACTTGTTTCACACAAATTCCACCCTTGGAAAGAACCGTGGCACTAAGAAAACCAAAGGCTTATTGATCACGAAAATGCAAAAAGAAGCGATAAATTCAAAAAGAAACTACTAAAGGAAATAAGAAGCTAAACTATTAAGGAAAATTATAAAAGAAGTTATAAAGTAAAATGAATTTTTACAATATTTGATTGAGACGAATATACATAAAAGAGGAATGAATATATACATGGAAAGGTAACTTTATATACATACCAAAGATTAAAAAGGTACGAAAATAAAGTACGATAAGTAAACAAAATAAAAGAAAAATAGTATCAGGGTTATTACAAACCAAATCATCCAATTATCATCAAAATAGCCCCCCCCCCCCAATTAAAAATTCGCATTTCCCTCAATGCTAAAAGAAAAAATAGAATAGGGGAAGGTTAGAGAATAAAGAAAACTTCCTAAGATGCCTCTATCTGCATAGGCTCACTGGCTGTGGCTGGGTCCTGTGGCTGGCCTGAGTCATCTCCCTCGGGGTCCTCCAACTGAATCTCCAAACCCCCTCAGTCGGTGGATCACCACCCTCTTCACTGGCTCACTGATGGCCTCCTTCTCTGGCACCTATGATGGCTGCGTTGTTTGAGCTGCAGGGGCAGGCTCTCCCATGAGGAGATCAAGAGGAATGTCACTAGCTAAAGTGAGATTTGCCACCTCCTTCTTCAAATCATCTTGGCTCTTTCTCATCTTCCTTACATGTTTGCCCAGGGATTTGATTTCCTTATCATGGGTGCCCATGGACTCCAGAATCTTCTTCGAGTTGTCAACTAGACTCTTTAAAGTTTCCTCCAACGATGGAGGCATCTGGATCTGGTTTGGGGTTGCCTGGGCTTCTATGGCACTAGATAAGGCAGATAACTTTGATATAGCTACCTGCAACCAATTTTTGATACCGACCAATGTCTGGTTTACCCTCAGAGCAATCTGAGGGTATGCTGAAGAAGAAGGCATTGAGGTAGGAATGGAGGCAGATGGTCCGGAAGGAGGATGTGTCATGGCAGCAGATGAACCCTCAGTAGTGGATGGCTTGGAACTTGTGGCCACCACCCCTGGCTATTCAGACTGGCCAGTGGTAGTGGTGGCTTGCTCTTGGACTTGGAGTTTTCCAGACCCTAAAGGTTGTACCAGGAAAATAGCCTCTTCCGCTTCATCTTGATGTCAAAGCCCCTTCCTTCTACTCATATGTCCTCTAGGAACATAGTAAGGAAGTTTGGGAAGGGATATGACTTCTCATTCTTTTCAATCAATATGATAATCACCCTGGACATAATATTCCCTATATTTATTGGGAACCCCACCATGATAGCCCCACAATAAGTGCCCGAGATACCGACATATCACTGTCATGAGTACTAGGATCTATCCTTCTACATACAAAAGTAGACCACCCCTTCACCTCGAAGCTCAGAGTGTTCTTGTAGATAGGGACCCTGACTGTCAGCCAAGTTGTAGTAGTCCCAGGAATAGCAATCACTGAAGCTAGCCAAGGGCGGGCTAACCCATCCAAAGCCACCTTCTCCAGGTACAGGGACTCATCTTCATCATTGAACCCAGCATAGTCATTTAGAGTCTTGCCATCAAACATAATCTTCTTGTTGCGTACTTTGTTCAAGTATGTGCCCTTTTTTATGTGGGCGACATTAGCATAGAACTCCTTGACCAAAAACCACCTCTGGCAGGTCACTGGTGAAGAACTTCCACCCACTCTCTCGTTGAAGTGCCTCGAGACGTTTGGTTTGTGAGGTAGAAGGCCCCGCTCAATGAATACCCGCTCATTGAATACCCTCTCTAATGTAAGTAACCTATGAGGCCACCACTCCCGAAACTTGTGGTATCTTTTTCACTCACAAACCAGTCTTGCCATACCACCGGGTTCTGTGATCTCACCAATCCCCCTGTATGTAAGTCACCACCCCTCCCGTTGTCTGGGGCATCATCAACACTATTAATCTGTACTGGGGCAGGTATGGAGGCAAGAGCTGCTGCACTGGGGTCCGGGGGTGGTGGACAGTCACTCAGTCCCAAACTATCTGAAGAGCCGGACATTGAAGTTGATTCATTTATGAGGCACCAGGGTTAGGAATGTGGCTCCTCTTGAGTCTAGCCAGCTCCCCCCTCTGAAATTTCCTGAGAGGGGACATACTCACTAGTCTCTGAAGTGTCAGGAGTGGGCCTCCGAAGTGTTTGTTTCTTTCCAATTAGGGCTTTAGGAGCTAGTGGTGCAGCTGGCTGTTTGCCTTTCCCCGTCCCTAGGAGACTCTCCCCTCCCTGGTTGTTTATCTTGTCCACCTCTAGATCTAACCATTGTATGCATAAACAATCAGTGAAAGATCATTAGTATTGGTACTCAATTAAGCATCAGATGAAAGCAGTAGGTAAGCACAATGGACCGATGACAGCGGAAAAAGAACCGTGGCCGCGGAATGGCCACCACTGACAACAGAAAAAGGACAACATCCACGAGAGACTGGGATTCAGACTACCCAGTATCTGAACATTGTTCACCATTGAGAGCGGAATATTGGGCGTGGCCGCAAAAGTATCACAGCTGTCAGCCAAAAAACCAACGCGGTTGCGGACCCAACAAAGCAATACTATGAACATTCACTCCGTTGTCCGCAAAAAAACAAGCGCGGTTGCGTAAACCAAGCCGCTGACAACGGAAATATCATCGCGGCTGCGAAATAGCAATCATTAATTTTGCTCAGTAATCCTTAAGACCGCTGACCGCGGAATTAAGGCCCTGGTCGTGGATTTCAAACAAAATGGGTACTGAGAAAAGAATGCATGAACTAGGGTTTTACACTTAGCATAGAATTTAGGCAATTTAGAAGCAAAGTGAAACACCCCAAACCCCATTAGGCATCAAAAACAATTACCCATTCATTTTTATCAACATTTAAGCAAGAGTATGATTCTAGGCATGTAATAACCCTAACTAGAAAGAAAAAGAAAAAGCTAAGATTAAAACTAAGAAATTGAGCATACCAGTTGTTAAATTTGTTGTATAAATTAGTTTTGCTAAGTTAGATGAATTCTAGATGAAAGAGGAATTTATACACAGTGCAAAGGAAGCTGTGAGACTTGAGGGTGGTGAAAAGTGTAAAAGTCGAGGGGTCCTCCTTATTTATACTAAAACCCTAAGGACCCCACCGACTCACCTAGCGCGGCCGCAGAATTCCACTGCAGTCCGCGCTCTGAAACTTTTGAAGAACTGTTGTGCAATAACACTGCTGGGAGAGAAACAATAGCCGCGGCCGCGGAACAGTAACCGCTTACCGCAAAAAATAGATTGTGGGCGCGGACCAAACTTCATAGACATTGCATTTTTTTATTTTTGCAAGTCCGCCTCCGCTGCAGTATCTTGCCCCCGCGAAAAAGCTATCGATGACGGCAAAATTTTGAGCGCGGTCAGCGGTCCAATGAACACTTAGCCAAATTTCTCCAGGGTCCTGCACTGCATCAACAATCCCTACTCAAATCTCACAACTAGTTAGTTCAAAAGAGCCTAATCTAAGAAGAAAAATGCAAAAGAAAGAAAAGTCACTTGGGTTGCCTCCCAAGAAGCGCCTGATTTAACGTCTCGGCATGACGCACGTTACCATCATCATTGAAACTTTATCAAGGCCACCACGTGGCTGTCATCAACATTTCCCAAGTAATGCTTCACACGATGCCCATTAACCCAGAAGATTTCACCATTTTTGTTCTTCAAGTTAAGAGCACCAAAAGGTGTTACATGCACTACCTTGAAGGGACCACTCCATTTGGATTTTAACTTGCGCGGAAACTGACGTAACCCGGAGTTGAAGAGAAAAACCAAATCACCCTCTTTTAATTCCTTGTTTCGGGCATATTTATCATGCAAGTATTTCATCTTCTACTTGTACAATGATGATCTTGAATAGGCATGAAATCAGAATTCATCTAGCTCATTAAGTTGTTCCACTCGGAGATTTTCTCCAACATCCCACTCAAGATTTAACCTCTTCAAGGCCCACAATGCTTTATGTTCTAGCTCAACCGGCAAATGACACGCTTTACCAAACACTAACCGGTACAGAGACATACTGATTGGACTCTTAAAATGCAGTCATATAAGCCCATAGTGCATCTTCTAGCTTCCTTGACCAATCCGTTCTATTGGCATTCACAGTTTTTGACAAGATGCTTTTGATTTCCCTATTTGAAACCTCCACTTGTCCACTAGCTTGGGGGTGATAAGTAGTAGAGACCTTGTGGTTGATACCATATTTAGCAAGCAAAGTGTCAAATGCCTTATTACAGAAATGAGTCCCCCCATCACTTATAATTGTCCGAGGAGTCCCAAACCGTGTGAAAATGTTTTTTTAGGAATGCTACTACACTCCGAGATTCGTTGTTGGTAAAAGTCATGGATTCGACCCACTTGGAAACATAATCAACCGCTACAAGAATGTAGGTATTACCACACGAACTAACAAAAGGGCCCATGAAGTCTATACCCCACACGTCAAAAATGTCAATTTCAAGAATAGTTGTGAGGGGTATTTCATCATTCTTTTATATCCCCCCAACTCTCTGACATTAATCACATCTCTTGAAAAGCTCACTGGCATCTCTATACAGGGTTGGCCAATAAAAACCACAACTAAGAACCTTGGAAGCAGTCCTCGCCCCACCGTGATGACCACCGTAGGGAGAGGAATGACAAGCATCAACTATGCTCATTTGCTCCTCCTCTGGGACACACCTACGAATCACTCCATCATTTCAAATCTTGAACAAGTAAGGCTCATCCCAATAATAGTCAAAATTGTTGCGTTTGAGTTTCTTCCTTTGGATAGAAGAGAGCTCACACGGGACAATGCCGGTAATAAGGAAATTGACAGCATCCGCAAACCAAGGCATATCATTCAAAGAAACCGAGAGGAGTTGCTCATCCGGGAAAGCATCATTAATTTCAATACCATCTTTTGGCCTTCGTTGATCTTCTAGACGGGACAAATGATCTGCAACCTGATTTTCACTTCCTTTCCTATCAATGATCTTGAGGTCAAATTCTTGAAGCAACAACACCCATCTCATCAGTCTAGCTTTGGAGTCCTTCTTTGTCATCAAATACCGGAGTGCCGCATGATCGGTATGAACAATCACTTTGGCGCCCATGAGATAAGTCCTGAATTTCTCCATGGCAAACACAATTGCTAGCAACTCTTTTTCCGTCACTATATAACTAACATGGGCATCATTCATAGTTTTTCTTGCATAGTACACTGGGTGAAATATCTTGTTCACCCTTTTCCCCAAGACCGCTCCTACTGCAACATCACTTGTGTCGTACATAAGATCAAAGGGTGATCTCCAATTTGGTGCGATAATGATTGGAGTGGTTGTTAATTTATACTTCAAGAGCTCAAAGGCCTTCATGCACTCTTCATTGAAATCAAATCTTGCATCCTTCTCTAATAGCTTGCATAGGGGATTCACCACTTTGGAAAAGTCTTTGATGAACCTACGGTAGAACCCTGCATGCCCAAGAAAACTTCTAACTCCCTTGACCGAAGTCGGAGGAGGTAACTTTGAAATCACTTCTATTTTAGCCTTGTCCACTTCGATTCCATCTTTTGAGATCTTATGGCTGAGGAAAATTCCCTACTTGACCATAAAGTGGCATTTTTCTTAGTTAAGCACAAGATTTATCTCTTCACATCGGGCTAGAACCTTGTCAAGATTTTGCAAACAATATTCAAATGAGTCTCCAACGACACTAAAGTCATCCATAAAGACTTCGAGGAAGTCCTCCGCCATGTCTGTAAATATAGCCATCATGCACCGCTGAAATGTAGCGGGTGCATTACATAATCTGAACGACATCCGAGAGAATGCAAAGGTCCCATACGGGCAGGTGAAGGTAGTTTTCTCTTGATCTTTTGGGGCTATAAGAATCTGATTGTAACCTGAGTACCCATCCAAGAAATAATAGCAGGCCCGCCTGGCAAGTCTGTCTAGCATCTGATCAAGAAAAGGCAATGGGAAATGATCTTTTTAGGTCACCTTGTTCAGCTTCCTGTAGTCCATACATACCCTCCATCCAGTCACGGTCTGAGTAGGGATCAACTCATTCTTTTCATTTTTCACCACAGTCATACCCCCCTTTTTAGGCACACATTACACCGGTGAAGTCTATGCACTATCTGGTATTGGATAGATAACCCCTGTATCAAGCCATTTGATAATCTCCTTTTTGACCACCTCTTGCATAGACTCGTTCAACCTCCGTTGATGTTCCACGGACGGTTTTGCATCATCCTCAAGTATAATTTTATGCATGCAAAAGGCGGGGCTTATGCCCCGAATATCAGCTAAGTTCCATCCAATTGCCTTGTTTCTTCTTTGAAGTACTTAAAGAGTGAAGTTTACCTGCACTTTGGTTAAACAAGCAGAAAGAATAACAGGTAATGTAGAAGAAGGGCCCAAGAATTCATACCTGAGGTGTGATGGGCGAGGTTTCAACTCCAATGTTGGTGGCTCCTCGATCGAGGGCTTTGTCGGTGGAGTTTTCCGATTTTCCAAGTCCAAGGAGAGCTTACGGGGTCCATAAGAGTAGCATCCCATTCCTTGCAATGCATTAGCGAATTCAACCAAGCCATACCTTACATCATCCTCGTAGTTCAACAAAACAGCTTCCATGGGATCTTCCACGTTTATCATTTCCTTCACAAGATCCACAAAAGAGAAAACCTCAGTACTATCCGGTTGCATCATTAATTTGCACACGTGGAAGACAACATTTTCATCGCCCACACAGAAGGTGATCTCACCATCTTCTACATCCACCAAGGCCTTCCCTGTTTCTAGGAAAGTTCACCTCGTAGTCGACTTCACGAGCGAGGATCACAAAATCAGCAGGCAAGATAAACTTGTCGACCCGTACAAGAACAACATCAATAATACCAAGGGGCCTCTTCATTGTTCTATCCTCCATTTCTAGTCTCATTGAAGTTGCTATTGGTTGACCAATACCCAACATTTTGAATACGGAGTAAGGAATCAAATTTATACTTGCACCCAAATCACACAAGGCCTTTGCAAAATCCGCACTCCCAATGGTACAAGGGATTGTAAATGCGTAGGGATCTTCAAGCTTGGGAGTCATCGAGTGCACAATGAATCTAACTTGATGAGTCATTTTGATGGTCTCACATTCCATGGATATCTTTTTAGTCACCAAGTCTTTCATAAACTTGGCGTATCCCAGGATTTGCTCAAGAGCTTCCACCAATGGAACGTTGATTGACAAGCTCTCCATCATCTCTATGAATTTCTTGAATTGATTTTCACTCTTTTGCTTTTCAAGTCTTTGAGGATAAGGTGGAGGAGGCCTTGACAAAGGAGCCTTGGCTTTTGGCACTACCGGCTCTGGTATGTCTATTACGTGTTCCCTAGACGGTTCACGTCATTTTGAGTTTTCTCCTCGTTGTCATGAATATCAATCCTCACCTCACCATGCAATTTCTCTTCACTCACTTGCTCATAAACTATAGGAACATCATCATTTTGCATTTCATCATCATCACACACAACTCTCTTTTGCTTGGAGGTACTTGTTTCACCACCTCTACCACTCATTGTGGTCACCGCTATCACTTGCCCCGGTATTGTTATTGTTATCACCCTTCGGGTTTACTACTATGTCACTAGGTAGTGCCCACTTAGGGAGAGTGTTCAATGCTTGCGAGATTTGACTCATTTGGACCTCAAGATTGCGGATAGAGGTAGTGTGGGAGGCAATTTGAGCATTAGAATCAGCAGTTCTCTCCATCATCTGTTTGAACATTCTCAATCTGTCCCATATCATTGTTTGACGAACTTTGACCTTGAGATTGATACGGAGGAGGATTTTTGGGTTGTTGATACATTGGGGGCCTTTGAAAGCCCGGGCCCCGATTTCTATTTCCTGCCCAATTGTTGTTGTTATTTCCATTCCAATTGTTGTTGCCACCCCAACTCTGATTGTTGTTCCCCCAATTGTTTGAGTTGTTGTTGTTATTGTTCCAGTTTTCTTGCCCTTGATTATTCCAATTCTGATTATTCCCATGAGATCGCCATTGTTGATTTGGAGCATTGCTCCGTTGTCCTTGATAGTTGTTAGCATACATTACATCCTCACTTTGGTCATCGTATGAATCATCATTGTTGTAGCACTTCCACTTTGATCATATTGATCATTGTTGCTTTGCATTTGTTGTCCATATTTTCTTCTCCTGTTTACCATTAGATTGACCCCTTCCATTGCATTTACTTGCTTTGGTCCTTGGACTTGCTGAAGTTGTGTTTTGGCAAGCTGGTTCATAGTTGTTGTTAACTCAGTTATGGCTTATCCATGGTCTTGGAGTTCCTTGTGAAGATTGATCACATTCAGGTCACCTTGAGAAACATTTTCCCGACTTTTCCACGCTGAAGAAGTGTCAGCCATTTCATCAAGAATGCCACAGGCTTTATCATATGTCAGCTTCATAAAATTTACCCCAGCTAATTGGTTCACCACACATTGATTTGTCGTTCTTATACCTCTGTAAAATGTATGTTGGATCATAGCTTCTGTCATGTCATTATTGGGGCATTCCTTGACCATAATTCTATTCCCAAATCCCATGAAGGGGTTCATTAGGTTCCTGTTTGAATGCTAAGATTTCATCCCTTAAAGCTGACATATGTCCAGATGAGAAAAACTTGGATATAAACTTGTCATCCAACTCATCCCACGTAGATATGGAATGGTTGGGGAGTCTTTAGAGCTAGTCCAATGTTTTCCCTCTAAGTGTAAAAGGGAATAATATCAGTCTCAATGCATCCTCCGATAAGTTTATTTGTTTTCTTCCCCAATAGGTATCCATAAA
Source organism: Nicotiana undulata (assembly GCA_005239495.1). Taxonomy (NCBI): domain Eukaryota; kingdom Viridiplantae; phylum Streptophyta; class Magnoliopsida; order Solanales; family Solanaceae; genus Nicotiana; species Nicotiana undulata. The sequence goes on along the minus strand of ML282667.1, from coordinate 84,824 downwards.
TCCCTTTAGATGTTTATATGCATTCTGATAGGGAGCACCTGTGAAGTACCCTCGCTGCTCCAATAAAGTCAACATCACATTTGTAATTTGGAAATTGCCCGCCCAGATTCGGGGTGGGACAATCGCACTAGCATATCCTTCATTTGGATCACCCGAGAGCTGCTCTTGGAGGAGGTGGGGGAGGGTCTGGAATATTATCATTGTCCTGGCGGCCTCTTCTTTGAGCTTGAGGTACTAGATGCACCTCATCATCACCATTATCTTCTACCTCCTCCCCCGGGAGAACATTTCCAAGAGGATCATCTATTTGTACCTAAAGTAATTAACATAAACAAGTTAGTAAAATAGAAGGAAAGAAAAAAAAATACACACAACTAGTCAGATAAATAGCCAAAGCCGTTTAACTTCCCGACAACGGCGCCAAAAAGTGATCGGCTCTAACCCTGTACCAACATATAATGGCGAGGAGAGGTCGATGTAGCTTTTACCCGAAAGGTCGCGATCGATATCCACATGAAGTTATAATTGGTTGGGAATTGAGTTCCTATCCAATCTAGCTATGTGTGTTGTCTTTAACTACACTTCTAACCATGAGTGGGTTGATTCTATTCTAATTCTATTGCTATTAGTGCTGAAATTAAACTAAGTACAGTATTTTTGTAAGGGTTTTCTCAATTGATAAATGGCACTAGGGAAGCAACTTACACCTAGGCGAGTATCTAATGGGATCTAGAATTTAGGACAAACTTGTTGTATCTGGGATCGTGATATAACATCACACTCAATTACTCACCCTATACCTCTCGGTAGTTTGGGTGACTTTGCCCGAATTGGCTTTCTCAAGCCTAATTGGGTGTTCAAAAAGTGCAAGTGAAATTGGCTCAAGTCGGATATTACTATCTCTAGGTTTAACCCTTTAATTGGGGCTATCAATATCTTGAACTCACCCCAATTCCTTGTTATCCTATTTTACCTAGACTTGGGCCCTCTTTCTCAAGAAGAGCCCTAGTCAAAAAGGCATGAACTGGTGTCTGCAACCACCAATTCAACAGATAAAGCATGAAACAAGCTAAATATCACTAACCCATACACAAATAAGCCCTAAAATTAAAGACTCATTAGATACCCATACTAGGGTTGGATCAAAACCCTAGCTAATGGGTCTAGCTACTCATAATTAAGGTAGAAATCAAATATGGAGATGAAATATAAGCCATAAATGTTAATTACAAGAACAAAATCTAAGATTATAAGCTAAAGCTACTCTAAAATTACTCAAAGAGGAAAAGTGTTGTTGTTCACGAGCTCCCTAATACAAAAGATGAACTAAAAATGTGAAAAAGAACTATTTATACACAGCTGAAATTACTGGACAAAAATGCCCCTACAGAGGTCTCGCTATCAGCGAAATAATGGGCGCCTCAGCGAATGGACTTTCGCAATCGTGCAATAATGAGCGCGGACCGTGTTTCTTCAGATTTGGACTTGGACTGGGCTGGGTTTCGCAAACAGTGTAAAAACATTTGCGTCCGCGTTGGAATCAACCGCGATCGCGTAATATGTTCGTTGACCGCGTCTGGTAGTTTTACTCCACTTGCAACTCTCTGAAACTTAACACTCGCCCCCAGTGGAATTCTTACCGCCTCAGCGTTAGGTGGCTTCGCGACCACGTAAAATGGACGCGGACCACGTTCTATGCTTGGCCCAAGGTTGCCACTTCTCTGAATTTTCAAATTCCGCTCTCATCGCAATTATGCTTGCGGTCGCGCCAATGCTTTCGCGGCCGCGCTTTCTTAGCGCAGTCAGCGGTCAATAATTACCCCCATTCCATCTCTATGAACCTCGCCTTCGCGGAGGCCCTCAGTAATCCGCCTCAGCGAAAGATCTTACGATGTAGCGTAAAAGTGGCACTGACAGCGCTTTAGCAAAGTTTAGGACTTGTGCAAGTTTAGCTCCTTTATGAGTTTGTTTTGGCTTCTTTGCCTCATTTTGACCAAAACCTGCAAGTAAGCACCTTGAGTTAATTTTCGGGAATACCTTAACGTATTGTTTCCCCAAAACCTAAGCAAAAGAAAGTAAATAGTAGGTTAAAATCCCTAGTTATCACATGTTGTTTGTGATTTGAAATGATTTCACTAGTATCTGAGGGACTGCAATTACGGTTGCCTGATTGTCGGCGGTGGGTTGTGCCCAATCAAATAATGTTGCTTCTGGTACAAGAGGCACCACACCCTGATTGTTTGGTTCATTCGCATTGTTTCTGTTGTTGATTGGATTTTCTATTCCGTCATCCATGTCTGGTTTGATTTGTTCTGTCGAGTTTTGTTGATGTTTGCTTTTCTTGTTTGCATGATTTAGTGCCATGAAAAAAAAAATCGGGATCTGATAACGCTTCGAGCAATTCACCAATTCTTGAGGAGTTCCTAAGCATCCACCTGTAACACCCAAGACTACAAACGTCAGAATTTCAATGTATTTGGTTTAGACTTTAGAATGAAGAAAATTGACCATGAGCACTCTAACTTTCGTAACTCTATCCCGAGTAATTACCACAATTTACTAGACATTCTCTCGAACTACGCTAGCTGGCATTAAGTACGGCTCACTCAGATCGCACCAAGGTCTCGTTATCTCTAATCCCACCTTTAAACCCTTCGTATTGATTGCTCATATACGTTAGGAGTGATGTTGTTCAATAACTACCTAAATATGCACTCTCTCCCGAGTAATACATACTAAATAGGCACAGCTAATTGAGGGCCCTTCAATCAACCACAAGAATAATATAGTTGAACAAATAGAGAAAATACCACGGCAAATTTATATTAACGTAACAAGAAAATCATCTTTCAATAGATTCCATCAAAACCTTAGACTAGGAATTTAGCTACTCATACTCATAATAACAATATCCAAAGTATTTTGTATAATTAAAGTACAAGGTAAGAATAAAGGGATGTAGATATTGATGAGTCTAGCTCCCAACGATTGTTCCACGAGCTATTCTTGCCTCCGGTTGCAAAAAATCCTCAAAAGTGGCGTTTTAAGGTCTATTTATATGTGAAGGAAAAAAACTAAACGTGTAGACCAAGTCCTAGTCAAACCAGGAGACGAAATAAGTCTTCAAAACTTGTAATGTGCACGCACAGACCTGGTCTCACGAGGCATAACGCCTAGTGGACCTCCCCCTAAGCCTAGCGTCGCCAGGTATACAGCCTGCTCGATCTCGCCTTCTGCCTCGCCTCGCCAGCTCCCTCACGAGCTAAAAACCAGGCTTCGCCAGGTATAAAGCCTGATATAGGCCTGGCTTCGCCATCTTCTCCTTTTCAACTGCTCCCGAGCACGCTTTCGACTTTTAAGTATCCATTTTTCTTTACTTTCATCTCCAATTCACCTACACATAAAATAGACTCCATTACGCGCAAATAAAGTGTAATTTATCATTAAAACATATAAAATGCAAGGCGAATAATGTGCTAAATCACTGAATTATAGCCACACATCAGGCTTCGTGGATCCTTCGATGGAATTAGAGGTAATATGGAGGAATTAAGGAAGACTGTCGATGAAAAGTTGGCGGCATCGATGGAGGAATTTAGAAAGATTTTAATGGCAACTGTTGGTAATCAAAGGCCAATAGGTGAAGATATTCCCAATAAACATGGAGCCAGAAGGGTTGAAGATGAAGAAGTTTCCCTTGAAGTTGTTAAGGCTCGGCGAGATGAAGATTATAAGATGCCTATCAAAGGTCATCAGCTGGAATTTCCTAAGTTTGATGGAGTAGGCTTACGCGACTGGTTGTATCTATGTGAACAATACATTGAAGTGACTAAAATTCCAGCAACCTCCAGAGTTAAAATGGCTTCATGTCGGCTTGAAGGTAAGGCTCTTTAATGGCATCAAGTTTATATGGAAACTAGAATTTCTAGAGAATAGCCTAGTTAGGGGGAATATGTGAGTAGTTTATACTCTAGGTTTGGGTCTAAACTTTTTGATGATCAGATGGGGGATTTGAAAGCTTGAAACAGACCACCGCTGTGAAGGATTACATAGATGTGTTTGATGAATTGTTAACTTGAGTAGAGTTAAGTGAAGAGTATATTGTTAGCTGTTTTTTAGAGGACTTAAAAAGGAAATTGGACTACCAGTAAAAGTGTTTGCTCCTAGGTCCTTACAAAAGCCATTAGCTTTGCAAGAATCCAAGAAGAAACGCGGCTTATCCAAAAAGAAACTCTGAGAAACACTCCAATTCTTTCACAACCCAGACCTGTTCCAAGACTCCCAAATAACCCTCATAATAGTAACCAAACCTATCCTTTCAATCCCAAAACCAGCCAAAACTTCCAAAAACTCCCAAACTGGAACCAGTAAAACTACATACAAAAACCTCCCAAATTCTTGAGTCCTGCAGTGATGGAGGAGATATGGGCTAAGGGCCTTTGTTTCCACTGTGATGAGAAGTATACACTTGGACATGTGTGTTCTAAAAGAAGGAAGTTGTTCTCCATTGAAGTAGAAGATCCAATAGAAGAAGTAGGGGATGAGGAGGTAGACATGAGATTCAACCCTTCTGAGTTCTGGTGCTTGGAGGGAGAAGGAGGTCATGTAGAATATGAGGGTGCTGTCCTAGATTATGTATCGGTGCATGTTATCATTGGTATGTATAACTACAGGACCGTATTCAAATTATGGGAGTCATAGGATCTGTGAAAGGTAAAGTTGTTAAGATCCTCATTGACATAGGTAGCACACACAATTTTATAGATTTCGAGACAGCCAAGAGGATGGGGTGTTACTTGACTCAAATACAACCATTTTCTATGTCAGTAGCAGATGGTAACAAAATGTATAGTGGATCCATGTGCAAGGGTTTTGAGTGGAAGATGCAAGGAGTGAAATTCCTATCTAACATGTTAACACTTCCATTGGGAGGGTGTAACATGGTACTGGACATACAATGGATCACTACTCTAGGAGATATTATTTGGAATTTCCAAAAATTGAGAATGGAGTTTAAACATAAGGGTCAGAAGGTATCCTTGAGGGCCATTCAACCACAAGATTTGAAATTGGTATAGCAAAGGCCGATGCATAATCTCTTAGCCAAACCAGCAGATTGTCCATGATGTCTGTGTGTATGTTCACAGCAGATCCTGAGTCTGAACCATGCCTATAGGGTTTAAAAGGACACTTCTCTGTGGAGGAAGACAAAACAAGGTTGCAGGAGGTATTGGAGGAGTATAGTGATTTTTTTGAGGTTCCTACAGGATTACCTCCACATAGGGACCATGACCACAAGCTAGTATTGAAGGAGGGCACATCTCCTATTAATATCAGACTATACGGATATCCCAACATTCAGAAGGAAGAAATTGAAAATATGGTTGAAGAAATGATGATTGCTGGTGTAATTAGGGACAGTACCAGTCCCTATTCTTCACCAATTGTCATGGTAAAAAAGAAGGATGGCAGCTAGAGGATGTATGTAGATTACATGGAACTTAACAACCATAATGTTAAGGATAAATTTTCCAGTCCCAATTATTTAAGAATTACTTTATGAGCTACATGGTGCCAAGTTCTTTTCTAAATTGGACCTTAGGTCAGGGTACCATCAAATCTGGATGTTTGAGGATGATATTCCTAAAACTGCTTTCAGAACTCTTCATGGCCATTTTGAGTTCTTAGTTATGCCATTTGGACTTACCAATGCCCCATCTACTTTTCAGAGTTTGATGAACAAAATTTTCCGGCCTTACCTCAAGAAATTCATTCTTGTATTTTTTTTTTTGATGATTTCCTAATTTATAGTGCCTCTTGGCAAGATCATTTACAACATCTGAAGTTGGCTTTTGAAGTGTCGAGATCTCACACATTGTTTGTTAAGAAAAGCAAGTGTGCATTTGGTGAAATTCAAGTTGACTATTTGGGTCACTTAATTTCTGAAGTTGGTGTTGCTATAGATCCAGGCAAGTTGAGTGCAATGCTCACTTGGCCTATGCCCAAGACCATCAAAGCATTGAGAGGCTTCCTTGGGTTAACTGGATGCTACATAAGGTTTATGAAGGGGTATGACACCTTTGATAGACCACTTACTGATTTGCTCAAAAAGGGAAATTTCACGTGGAATGATGATGCTACCAAGGTCGTAGAAAAAACTAAAGGAACTTATTACTTCAGCTCCTATTTTGGCATTACCAGACTACACTAAAGAATTTGTAGTTCAAACAGATGCTTCAGGAGATGCTATAGGAGCAGTATTGACATAAGAAGGAAGGCCTATAACATTCTACAGTAAGGGCTTATCTGCTAAGAATAAAGCCCTATCTTTCTATGAGAGAGAACTACTGGCGCTGGTGAGATCAGTGCAGAAACGGAGACCTTACTTTCTAGGCAGACCTTTACTATCAAGACTGATCATTACAGTCTCAAGTACCTATTGGAGCAGAGGATCACCACCCTAAGCCAGCAGAAGTGGTTGGTCAAATTACTGTTAAGCCAGCAGAAGTGGTTGGTCAAATTACTGGGGTATGATTACACCATATCTTACAAGAAGGGCAAGGAGAATACAATTGCTTATGCTCTTTCCAGGAGAGAAGATTCAGTTCAGTTATATAGCATTTCTGGGACTCGTGTGGAGTTGTGGATGAAGTCAAACATTCTTGGCAAATGGATCCTGCACTAAAGGCTCTCATTGCTAAGTTACAATCAGGCTCACCTGTCAAGGCTCATTACAAATGGCATAATGGCATTCTGAGCAGGAAGATGATGGTAGGTGCTGATGAAAAACTAAGGACGAATCGGTAGCTTCCTATCGTAGTAGCTCCATTGGAGGTCATTCAGGAATTTCAGCTACTTTGCATAGACTGAAGCAAGATTTCTATTAGAAGAAGATGAAGTAGACTGTTTATACTTTCATCAGAGAATGTGACACATGTCATAGGTGTAAACATGAGAATGTGGCTTACCCAGGTCTGCTACAACCCCTCCCCATTCCATCGAGGGTATGGCAGGATATTTCCATGGATTTCATTGAAGGTTTACCCAAGGCTAGAGGCAAGGATTTCATTTATGTGGTTGTAGATAGGCTAAGTAAGGCTACACACTTCATTCCTTTGAAGCCCACATACTCAGCTTTAGAAGTAGCCCAAGCCTTTATGGACAACATCTTTAAGTTGCATGGCATGCCAAAATCCATAGTGTCAAACAAGGATGTGGTTTTTACAAGCAAGTTTTAGAAAGAATTGTTCAAGCTTCAGAAGATTGACCTGCTCACTTCTACTGCTTACCACCCCCCAACAGATGGCCAGACAGAGGTGCTCAATAATGTCTAGAGTGTTACCTCAGGTGCATGACATTTGAAAGACCAAAGGACTGGCCTCAGTGGTTATCCCTGGCTGAATGGTCATACAATACCTCCTACCACTCTGCCACAAAAGTGACTCCTTATGAGATTGTATATGGCCAACCACCTCCATCTCTACTTCCCTACATGCCCTTCGACTCTCAAATAGAGGTTGCGGATAGAAGTTTACAAGCAAGGGAGGCTACACTGAGAGTTGTGAAGGCTCACATGCTCAGAGCTCAAGATAGAATGAAGGCTCATCCTGATAAGGTAGAACTGACATAACTTATGCGGTTGGGGATTGGGTATATGTTAAATTACAACCTTATAGGCAGCTTTCCTGGAAGGATCACTCGTTTCAAAAGCTTTCTGCTAAGTTCTATGGGCCATTCCAGATCACTCACAAAGTTGGCGTAGTTGCTTACACACTAGCCTTACCTCCTCATTCAAAAATTCACCCTACCTTTCACATATCCCAGCTCAAGAAGAAGATTGGCAACAACCTTATTTCACCAGTTCTGCCTACTGTTGATACTTAACATGGCTATGTTCTGATGGCCCAAAAAGCTGTTTTGGATAGATGCCTATCTCCAAAACATGGGCGTGCAACTACTCAAATACTTGTCAAATGTCTCAACACAGGACCAGAGGACAATACCTGGGAGGATCTACACGACTTCCAGCTTCGATTTCCCAATTTCAATTCTTGAAGACAAGGATTGTCTGAATGAGAGGGTAGTTGTTATGATTCATTTGTAATTGGGTTACATTTTGTTATAGTTTTGATTTACAGCAATGGTAACTGAGTTAGTTAGGAGTTAGTTAGATTTGTTAGACACAGTCACGTGAGGGGCACATGCCTTCCGAAAGTTAGTTATTTTCCCTCCCCAAGTTCCCTCTCATATATTAGTTGGAATCCTTCCCAATTGTACACGTGATTTTACTGCTATTGATCAATAATATCACTCTATCTTTCTCTTAACATTTTTCAGTTCTTCGAGTGATTGTCCAAGAGCAATACTTCTAATTTTTGCTCTTTAGGTCTCTCGATTCAATTTTCATTTTCGGAGATTATATCATAGTATAACTATTTAGTTGTCTCACTAGGCCCTAGCGACATAACCAAGGAATATTGCATCTACCATGTACGAGTTCTCCGGACCCGAGATTAGTATTCTCTACGATCTCTAATAAACCTCAGAATTTAAGGTCATATCTTTTAGCAAATACGTCCGTGACTGTAATCAGCTAAAGCAAACAAAGCAATTAATGAATGAATAGCATGTGAAGAAAAGCCAAAATTTGCCCATTTGGGCAAATATTTGACGTTAAGCAGAAAAAATATATATGAAGTTAAATATGAAAAAGAAAAAGAAAAAAATCAGCCCCTCTTTCTTTTATAGTAGGAGTTGGGGCTGGTGACAGAATTCTCTCAGTTTATGGCTAGTTGCATCATTGAAACTGTTTGTCACAAAGTTTTGACAATAAAAAACAAATTGATCCATAATCATTTTTTTCTTTTTTAGGGAATTTGTCCGTCATATTATAGTGATCAGAAATATTGGACACAGAAGGATACACTTCCAAAATTGCAAGGAAAATAAACATAGGATGCTAGCGGTGGGCGTGTATGAACTACTTTGTAGTGTATTCCAAATTCCAAGAATGACTACATGTAAGTTTTTGGTACTCCAAAATAACTCGAGTAATTTATATACTTTACTAGCTGCAAATGAGTATCAGCAACATAAAGTAACTAGAGAAAATGACCACAAAGTAAAAGACCACCTGAACTAATTCTATTTCGTTCTCTGTACCTTTCAAACAATAGCTCTTCACTTCGTTGAAGTCTCTTATAATCAGCCATATCAAATCCTGAACTTTGGCAACTTTCAAGTTCTCCGGATACGTCCCCACCATCTTCAACTATATAGATTGCTCTATTCTCAGGTTGACTGTGCAGAATTGCTGGGCTCCAACTCCCATGGCTGCTGATGGAATAACTACGATCATTCTGAGGGGGGGTGACGTCCTACAAGAAGGTAATTTGGAGCCAAGTACAATAGATGTCATAAGGGAAGAGAACGGCATTTACTACTTCTATATATGTACAAATATATGGCTACCATACTACTACAGTGAATGCGTAAGCTTAAATGGCACAGCTGGAAAAGTAACTTCAAGCAATTTGTTTTAAGTAAATGAATTTGTTTAATGTCTAGCATTTTCGGATGGAAAGGCTTCCAGGTCTTCCTTATGAAGAAGTATTAGCAAGATAAATCACCAAATAGGCAAAATGATGGTACTTCCTCACCGGACTAGAGTTAGTCAACATCCTCCTAGTTTGACCACTTGAAGCCAACCAAAGAAACTAATTCCAAAAGAAATCCAATCATCTAGCAAATATAGCTAAAGGCAGTACACCTAATTTCTTGCTAGTACATCATACCAAAGGCAGCACTTTTTTTCTTCTTTTTGATGAAGTAAGACAATTGCATTAAAGGCATCAAGAAGATGCAAGGAGTACAAAAGAGAGAAACATAAAGACATAGCCAGCTCTACAGCCAAAAACTAGGCTAAAGCTAAGGAGCTGACGAAGTCCAAAAAAATTAATAGGGCAATTAACAGGCACTAAGTTCTGCCAACTATATAACCATTATAGACATCTAGCCTTAAGTGCGTATATAGGAGTTGATATCCCATCACAACACAAGCATACCAGATCAAAACAAGTATCAGTTTACCTGTCTTGCATCACATATTGACGTTTTCCTACTAACAGGAGTTTGCACTTCATTCTTGGGAGTGAAAGAACCATCGTTGCTTGTCTCCCACTGCAACCAAGGTAAGATAACCCCATCAGTTCCAACAGGATGACAATTAGCTCCTGCAGGACTTTGGTTAACTGCTTCCCCATAAGTAAAATTGTCCCTTGGCTTAGCTATTCCTCCTAATGTAGAACTTGCATCACTTCTTTCTCCATCAAAAGAAGAAAAATCTGTATCTTGTATATTTGCAATGAAATCCTCAAGAAACTTCTCTGCCTCCTCATTCAATTGTTTTGATGTCCTGTTTCTATCATTGCTTCTCTGGAAAATTGAAAGCTAGTAATAAAGGATCTACTATAGAGATAAATAATAGCTAATCAAGAAAGTTGGAAATTGTCGTTCAACTAAAAAAAAGGAGAGACCTTCCTACGTGGTTGTTTCTGCGCAACAGCAGAATTTTTTGTATCAGGAAGTTCTTTGACAATCCGCTGATCCCTACCTCTTTGGTCATCCTGCAGAATTTCATCAAGCAGATATTGATTACACTTCTCTGACTTTTATATTAAAGAATGTTGAGGCATTAAATTTCCAAGGATTAAATCACATGACATAGTGAGTGCCAAAGAAGAATCAGAACCAGTGTGCAAAAGGAGGCAGAATATTAGACTAGAAGAAAGACCTCATAACATAGTGACCCGTGTGCGACAAGATGGGAACATGTAAGCATGGAGAAAACATACCTGCTCCAATTTTGTTACATGATTCTTTCTGGCCACATGACCTGACTTGGCGCCACTAGTTTTCTTCCCCATGGTCTGCACGAGTAAACATCAAATAGTTAGCAAGCTCGTTAACTATGCGGAAGTATTTTTTTCTTATTTCATGGAACAAATAAATCACACGCCTGTTCAAGTTCAGTTTTGATTTCTTCAACAGCATGCCTGAGTTCTTTTCTCATAGCTTCGTACAGTTCACCATTCACAACATCTCCATTTGGATGCTCACCCTGAAGAACAAAAACATATTTATTTTTTAAAACGGTTGATAAGGCATAAGAAAAAGTCAGTGTGTGCTACTTCGACAGATAACAAAGTAAAACCTTTTTCTGCGCATAAACTGCTCGAATGGTTTTCTCGATGCCATTTTTACAGGTAAGAGCATCCTTTGTGTCATCGTCAGTCAAGGCAGAAGAGTGACTCTAATAAGAATGACGAAGTACATAATTAGTAAATTGCCAAAAGGCATGTAGTGACACACAAAAAGCAAAACATTATGGGAACAAAGGGCAACAGCAACTGAGAAATGATACATTAAGCTAATAAGCTCCCTACTATTCAAAGATAAGCAAATATAAATTGTTGCGTCTTACAGAGTAGCCATCATGCAATTGCGACATGTCTTTATGGCTAAAAGACCTCCTTAATTGTGGACTATTTACAGTTGTTGGTTTCAGCGATGAAGGGAAGTCACTGAGCCTGATGCTCTGATTCTTCTTGATGTCAGTGTGGCTGCTGGAATTTCGAAAATGATCTGCATCACTCTGTCATACAACAAAGAAAGTTGCTGATCAAAAGTGTCTCCACTGCACATTTTAGTTGCTGATCAAAAAGTGTCTCCAGTGCACATTTTATTTGCTAATACCTTTAGTTTTCTCTTATTTCTTCTTTTTAAACAGTGATCTTAAGAACTCTAGATAATACTTAAACAACCCAAAGCTTTCTGGACATACACCAATAGGAAATGTAGATGTGCCAGAAGTTGCATGTTGCACTAGTGAGTTTTCAAATCAGTATTAAAATTGTCATAACCTATTGTCGTATGTCCAATCACTGGTTGGAGATAAAGACCTTCTTTAATAAAAGAACGAACTAGGACATTTAAGTTCGAGGCGAGCTTTCACACAGAATTAATAGAGTCACAGTCAGCTTGTCCTCAAAATTAATCGAGAGCTTGCATTGTAAGAACTAAAATTATTAAAGATGGAGGACATCAACAACAACCAACTAGAATCTCACTAGTGGAGTCTGGGGAGGGTAGAGTGTACGCAAACCTTACCCCTACCCCGAAGGGATAGAGAGGCATGGAGGACATCATCAATCAGTACAAAATTTAAAGCCTAAGAGAATTTGTTACAAGTCAGCAGTACAAGACGCAAAACTGGGAAATGTTACACACCACATATAGCCACCTTTATTCTCTTGCAATCCAATGGGAGAAATCCAATTTCAACACTTAAAACCACTGAAAATCCCCCATATTCTTTTGGATAATAAAACTGACCCTAACATTAAGTCACTGATTCACCAGACAGCACTTACATCAAAAGAAAAGAGCACTATAAACAGAGTAAGTAGGTAAAACACTTTTTTATGACGGTGATAGCCAGGCCAGCTTGCGCACGTGTCTGACTAGTCCACCGGCTACCTCTCACCGGCACTTGTACGGGGATGCAGTCCATCAAGATGTAACAGATTAAAAGTAATCTCTTAAATCTTTTGTCTCTACTGGGAACCGAGTTAACAAGAAACACACTTTTTAGTACAGAATATAACAGAATACCATTCGATAGATGCACCACAAATGTAATGTATTGCTAGAAACAAGCATTTATTATTTTGTTTTCAGCTATTTCTATACCTTCTAAAGCACTTCGGATTCAAACTTCTTACTGAAGTTTTCAGCAGTTCAAAGTTTTCAGAAGAAAACATTACCCTCACAAATTTGCAAACATCCTACGTCAAATAGACATGCTGACATTTAGGATAACACTAATAAAGAAGTTAAAGGGGGCAACCATTACATTTGAAGAAATCTCTGCATAAAATAGGGTAATAACATACAAATATAGACATAGTACATGAAGGCACACCTCCTCAATTTAATTTTTCTTTATTTTCTACGAGCACTAAAAACATTCATTTGATAGTTTCTTGTTATAGGATTTCATGCACGGTTTCTCTTTGATGATACAGGGAAGTTATATATTGAAGGAATTCATATTTTGATAAAAGACATTGAAGGAGTTCATTAAGGCTAATGTATCATTAGATGAACATGAGTGACATAAATTTTAGTCTTTCCGGTCAAATGTACTCAATCAACACAGATTTGGTGAAAAAAGACTCTTCCTGCTTGGAAATTAATAACCAAAAGAGATGTCTACTTTGCGATGCCATGACCAATTAGGTTCCAGTGTACTTATGTGTTTATAAATTTGTATATTACATTTTCTTTATTCTGATCAGTAAAAGAAGATCTGTATATTACTTATTCCATTTGAGCTAAATTCAATTTCATCCCTCCCTCTTCGCCTCCACACAAACTAAAAAGGGGGAAGAGAAGTGAAAGACTTCCATATAAATAAATAGTTTGAGGAGTTTTTCAAGTTTTTTCAAATTATCATTCACAAAACATCAACTTGGTTTTCCTGTCCAAACGCAATTTCAACTTCCAATTACCCTTTCTCAACTTCAACATCAAATACTACTTTTTGCAAATCTCAATCATTTCCAAACGATGCTCCTAGTTTAACATTCTCTTTGGTGAAATTACTTGAACCACTCCAACAGTTGTAGAGTAGAGGTATGTTCCAGTTCTACTCCCTAATCAAAGTTATGGAATAGACAAAAAGCGAAGGAAAGGGCAGGAAAGTTTCACCTCAGAGTCGCTAATCTGATAGCGAACAGCAGAAACGGACCTCCTCCTTCTCGAACTGGCATCTGAAGTAGCTATTTTACTCCGGGAACGATCAGCAGTAACGCTTTTGCGATCACTAGCAGAGGTCTTCGAACCCTGCCTCGACACTGACCTACCCCGCCTCCTCGACGACGCTGTTTCGCTCGCCCAATGCCCAATCCCCGACACACGCCTTCCTGACCGGCCACGGTCACTATTTTCTCTCTCCTCCTCCTGAGAGAAGAATTCTATAGCCAAATCATCGAGGCTAATTTCAGGAACTCCCGATCCTCTAGTCGTATTAACAAATTTCCCACGCGGAGCAGCATTGTAACCTAAGTCAGCCTGCGCAGGCTCCTCATAGCGCCGAGTCCCGTGGGAGAATCGGCTCAGACTTCTAGAACGGCGATGAGCTTTGTTACTAGAGGAGCCGGAGGAGTCGTCGGCTCCGGCAGGACTTCCACCTACGGTGGTTCTTCGAGTAGTGGATTTGAACGCCGATGACGCCATCAGTGAAGAACCATTCAAAAATGATTTTGATTGAAAATAATCAAATATCAATTGTTAATAGTGAAGCGTGTTGCCCGTGTACCTAATTAAATGTATTTTAATGAGAGAGAAAAGGGTGGAGCTAGGGTTTGAACTTGAGGAGTGAGGTGTAGAGGTTTTTCTGAGAATGGACTTAAATGGAGTTTTGATGAAACAGCTCAGAGAGAGAGAAGAGTATATGATTGGGAAGAATGAAGATGAAGATTTGGCGGAGGTATCGAAATTGGAGAAAATTTGAAATGATACAGTTGAATGACTTATTAGTCCGCACTAAAATATTCAATCAAATTTGTGTCATAATTAATTTATTAATTCACAATAATGCGACCAATAATTAACAATAATTAATAGACGGAAAACACGAACATGAGAAATATATGAGAATCTCCTAATTAATCGAATTGCAATAGTGAAATATTACCCCACGCTTTTAGGGCATCTCCAATGGTGGCACTATTTTTTGCACCAAATCTAAATTTAATATAAATTTTGGTATTATTTTGCTCCAATAGAACACCAAATTTTGCACAATTTAGTGTGTGAATATCAACACCAAATTTGATTTATTATTATTTTATTTATCTTTTTATTTTTTTGGACTTTTAATTTATCATATATTGTGTATATAATCAAATCTCGCTAATGGTATTGCTCCTCCGGCCCGTTATATTATTAAAGGAAAAGCATATGACACGGGTTATTATTTAGCTGACGGTATATATCCAAAATAATCTACTATTGTGCAAACTATTCGGGAGCCACGTTCAGCAAAGAAGAAATATTTTGCAATTAAAAACAAGAATCATGTCGAAAAGATGTTGAACGTGCATTCAGAGTTTCGCAATCTCGTTTTGCAATTGTTGCGGGTCTGTTACGTTTCTGGAGAAAAGAGGTGATACGTGATATAACGATCACATGTATTATACTGCACAACATGATAATTGAGGACGAGCGTGATCTTAATGCACCAATTCAAGATGCATGTGAATGTTCAGGTCCTACGGTAGAAATGGGGCTAGATGAAGATCACCGATTTGAATAATTTTTAGCTCGACAAAAAAATAATTAAGGATAAAGATGCGCATTTCGCACTTCGTAATGCATTAATCGAGCATTTATGGGAGAATAGAGGCGAAAGTTGTATATTTATGTGGTACTTAAATTAAATTTGATTATGATGTAATATTTATTTAATTATTTTTTATCAATGATTTCACTTTTAGTTGATTTATCCTTTAAAATAATTTTATAATAAATAATTATATAAATGGTGAATGTGAATTATATGTGACGAATATGGAAAAAAGAAAAAAGATAAAATTTATTTGAAGGAAATAAAAGATAAAATTTAAATAGAAGAAAATAATAATATAGAAGAGAAAGAAGAATATAAAAAAAATATTTTTTTTAGTATAAAAACTGATGTAATAACTGAAATAAATTTAATATTATACTATTTTGATGTTAGAGTTGGAGATGGTCTTAGACCTTCAATTATAATCTCGGATATTAATGTGACATTTGACCAACTAATGCAGAGCTATGACCAAGAAATATTCCTTGGTTACATTAGTCTTTTGGTATTAAGCAAATGCTACTTTAAGCCAGATTTTGGGGTGAGGGAAGGAGAGGCAAATCTCAAACTGACTGTAAAGTGAGGCGGTGCATAATTTGTTAACTATCGCATTACCGTATCGAAATCGAAAATTTTAGTATTTAATATTAAATATTTAGATATTTGGTTTAAGTTATAAAAATATATGATATTAAATATGGTATTTATTATTTTTAAATGAAATACTGAAATATTGATACCGTCGTACCGAAATATATTATATTACACGAAACACATAATAATATTAATTATAACATAAATATAAAAAATCGAAATTTGACTTTCCTTCTCTAAGTTCATCAATTAACTCTAAGTAAGTGCACAAAAAAAAGTCTAAGCAAGTAAAAGGACATTTCTAATGATCAAATTTAGCCTTTATGTGCAGTTTTCTCTTTTTAGGTTGATATTTGCTTATTTTGGACAAATTTTTTGTCAACAAACGTTTTCTGTTTTGTATTTTTGAGTACTTTAATTAGGAATATTATAGTCTATGATTATATACACTTGTTAGTATTCAAACCGAAGTTACCGAATCGAACAAACCGAAACCGAAAAGAGAAAAACTGCACCATACCGAATTTAATTAGGTATGGTATTGGTATAGCATTTTAAAAAATCGAACACCAAAAATGTCCGAACCGAAATATCTAAATAACATACCGTACTGACCGACGAACACCCCTGTTATTTCTAGTCCAACAGAGGAATATAATTTATTCTCCATTTTCAAATTTGAAATTGAAATGAGGCATTTATCTATATTTAGTTTTTCAACTTTTTTGTCCAGCAGAAATATCGTACTCTCCATTTTGAAATTCGAAATTGAAATGGATTTTGTTGCTCAAATTATTTGGAGAATTTTTTCAACTTTATCTTGCTGTCAGAATATTAAGAACAGTGTTCTTTTGGAGAGTTAGCTAGTCCACTGCGTCTGCGAGTTACGCAACGAGGCAGAATACGTGATGAAACTCTTTAAAAAATAAAAAAGAGAACTAACTTTTTCCCCGTGGAGAGAAACAAGTACTGAGTTAGCGCTTAGATATAGATTTGTTCGAGACTTGGAAAAAAAAAATTGAAGTCGCGTTCAAAAATAATTTCTGAAAATTAAAGTTATGTTTGGACATATATTTTATTTAAAGAAAAGTTAAAGTTGACCCGTTAACAACCCGGATCAGCCCGGTACTGTAGCAAAAGATGGCGGGCTAGGACGGATTGGACGGATAATGGGTTTTAAACGTACATATTTTGGAAAACGGTGCACCGAACCCACTACAACCCGTTAAGTCCTTAATGGGTTCTTAACGGGCTGCAGCCCGATTCAGCCCGTTAAACTGTCAATTTTTTTTTATATTTAATTTCTGATCGTTGCCAACGGTCAAAATCAAAAATGACCGTTGGCAGTCATTTTTTGCAAAAATAGTCATTTTGTCCTACCCCATTAATAAAGTAGCCCCTCCCCCCTCCTAAATATTTGATAAATTACAATTGTAGCCTTTTAAAAACTATAAATAGTCCAATTTCTTCTTCATTATTCCTCACAATTCATTCTCTTACTACTCTAATTCTCTCTCAATTCTCTCTTGATATTGCCGAGGGTCTATTGGAAATAGCCTCTCTACCCTAGGGTAGGGGTAAGGTCTGCGTACACACTATCCTCCATAGACCCCACTTGTGGGATTATACTGGGTGGTTGTTGTTGTTGCTCTTAAATTCTCAATTATTCATTATTTCAAGTTTCATCAAATATTGAGTTTAGCCATTACAAAATTATTATTATCAAGTATTCTAAATTTCTAATTCAATTATTCAAGTGAAGTGTGGTATCAACTATCAAGTAGGGCTGTTCATTTGGATTGGATATCCGAAATCCGAACCGATCCATTCAATTTCGGATTTCGGATTTCGGATTGGACCGGATTTCGGATTGTGTTTATAAAAATTTCGGATTTCGGATCGGATTCGGATTGGTATATTTTAATCCGATCTGATCCGAAATCCGAAATTATTAGGCAATGTATAAATACTACACTTTAATTTCGAATAGCCAATACTTCCTTTACATCTTCCTCCAAGTTATTAGCTTTACAATTGCTAGAGTTAGCTATATTGGCACCATAGTACTCTCATAATTGTATAAACAAGAATTTTTCTTAATGCATTGCCTCTTTTACAAAGAAAATATACATATTAGTTTGCAACTTTGAGACATTTATGATCCGAAATCCGATCCGATCCAAACTTTAAAATCTGAATCCGATCCGATATAATTCGGATCGGATTCGGATTGCATTTTCTAGAATCCGAAATCCGAATCCGAAATGTGCTAAATCCGATCTGATCCGTGCACAGCCCTACTATCAAGTATCAAGTTATCAATTGAAGTTTGAGTTTCTATATCAAAATTAGTGCAGCATTCGGAATCCCGGTACACTCGTTCCATCGTTTTCTCTTCTTTGGTGTACATCTATTTTATTATTTAGAATTATTATTTTAATTTCTTAATGTAAATTACATAATGGATTTACTTAGAGCGGCCAAAAAAAGCTTGCGCTAGTAGAGATGATAGTAAGAATTTTTTTAAAAGATCAAGAGGCGGTGTTGGTTCTTCTAGTAGCTTTACACATGTTTCTGAAAGTTCACCCGAAAATTTTAATGTAGATTATGAGCGACTTCAAGAAAATTATGGTATAGATGATGATTTAGATGATATTCAATCACCCGATAATCTTGAAACACCACCACCTACACATGGTAATGCTATTCAAACACAAAATATTAGGGGTGGAACAAGTAATTCTCCCCTCCCTATTAAGAAAAATCGAAGATTAAGAAGTAAGCGTTGGAATTTTTTTGATAGACTAGAAAATGAGAAAAATTATGTAAAATGTAGAATATGTAAGGAAGTCTATAAACATGAGCCCGGTAAAAATGGGGAAAAGGGTCAACTTTGTAGGCACATGGAAGATGAGAACCCTCTTGATTGGGGAGTAGTTGAGAAAGGTAGGCAACAAAAACTTAACCCGAGCATTGGGGGTTAATGGGTATATACGGTATTAAAAATGTCCGGGAAGAATTAGCTAAAATGATTATTTTAGGTTGTTTACCTTTTAGTTTTGCTTCTTCACCATATCTTGTTACTTATATTCAAAGAAGTTATAACCCTATGTTTAAAGGTATTCCTAGAAGTACTTGTAGATCTGATATCTTTAGGCTTTATGGACAATATCAGACATATATACGTTATTTGTTCGCCAGTCTTTCTTGTAAAGTTTCTCTTAGAAAATGATTATTTGACTGTTACATGCCATTGGATAGATGATGATTTTTGTATGCAAAAACGTATTATTATTGGGAAAAAAGTATTAAAAAAAGCTTTCTTCTCCAAGTTCTCTCGGCGCATGTTAAGCAAACGTGCGTCGTTCTCGCCATGACTGGAAGGAAAGCTCGTGGACGTCCTAGAAAGCAACAAATTCGAGTAGATGACAAAATTTCTAAGCTAAACACCATGGAAAGGAGCTCAACAAAGTTTATGGAAACCATTTCTGGACCATCGAGGTGACTACTGGATTTGTTTCTCTAACACAGATCTACCATGGAGAAGCTTTAGGATCATCTAAACAGCAGCAAAAACAAGAAAATCAGAGTCCAATCCCTATGCATGTTGATTTACGAGGAAGTATCACTCCCTCTACAGTTCGAGAAGTTACTATTCCATTGAGAAAGGAGCAGGAAACTACAGCTACTGCACAAGCTGGAATTACTGTTCCACTGGTGAATAAGGAGCAAAATCAAGTTGTTTCCACAGAGTCTACTTGGGCTAAAGTACTCACAGGTAATAGATCTGCAGCAAATGGTATGACTCTGAGTTATATTACTCCGAAAATCATAGAAGGAAATCTAGTAGCTAAGCTTGAGAAGTCAGAAATTGAGCAGGAAAATCTGAAATGGCAGAGTGCCTTAATAGTTTATGTTTTGGGTGAAAACCCAGGCTATAACTATATGAAAAGGTATATAAACCAGATGTGGAACACAGTAGCTATGCCAGATTTGTTCTATCATGATGAAGGGTATTATATAGTGAGATTTCAAACACTGGAGGATATGAAATAAATAATGTGTGTTGGGCCTTATACAGTGAATAATAGACCATTGATAATGACGCATTGGTCTCATCACTTTGATTTTGCAGCAGAATTCATGACAGACATTCCATTATGGGTAAGGTTTCCAAAACTTCCCATGAACTGTTGGAGTGGAAATTCACTGAGTAGAATAGCAAGCACAATAGGGAATCCAATGTTTGCAGATGAGTGTACTGCCAAACAGACAAGAATTTCCTACGCTAGAATTCTTATAGAAGTGAATGTTACAAAGCCTTTGCCAACTAGCATTCCAGTCATGAATGATGCAGGGGTGATTTTTGAGCAAGAACTTGTATTTGATTGGAAACCAAAGTTTTGTGACAAATACTTAAAAGCAGTCCATGATTGTAGAAGAATTCCAAAGGAAGGTGGCAAACAAGTCCCTCAGCCCAGGAAAAGGAAGCCACCACCGGTGAAACAGATATGGAGAACTAAGGGGCCAGTAATAGTTTCTAATGATGAAATGAATCAAAAACAAGTGGAAGAAACTAGCAAGGAAGTTGTGAGTACTTCTAAGCTAACAGAAAGAAATGATCATCATCAGCAAGAAGAAGAAGCAGAATATGTAATTAGGCAATTAGATAAAGGAAAAATGGTTGTAGTGACTAATGACAATCCAATGACCTATGCCAAAGCTATAATGTTTCCATTGAAACAAATATCTCAAACACAACCAAGTACAGTTGTGATAGCAAACTTGAAGCCACCTAATATAGGTGGACATTCTCAACTTTGATCATGTCTTGGATGGTGTGGAATATAAGAGGTACCAACAAGAGATATAAGCAAAAGGAGTTGGGTACCTATATAAAGGAGAATAGTATAAAGTTAATGGGATTAGTGGAAACTAGAGTAAAGAGGGAAAAAGCTGCTAAGATTTCTCAGTTAGTGGCACCTGGTTGGCAAGCTCACTACAACTATGAATATGCATTAAATGGGAGAATCTGGATTTTGTGGGATCCTCAAACTTATGTCATTACAGTTTTAGGAAAGTTTGCTCAAACAATTCATTGCAAAATTGAAGGCAGACAGAATGCTATAAACTGTTTTATGACAATAGTTTATGGATTCAATACTACTGAAATAAGGAAATCTTTGTGGCAATAACTAAAGTATGTAGCACCTCAGAATATTGAACATTGGATCGTTTGGGGGGGGGGAGGGGACTTTAACTCTGTCGTAACGATTCAAGACAGGATTATTGGAAAAACAGTTACAAGAAGTGAAATCCAAAACTTTACTAAATGTATGAAGGATCTGAATTTGAATGAATTGGCTTGGAAATAAGACTTCTATACTTGGTCGAATAAACAACAAAGAGCAGATAGAGTATACATCAGGATTGATAGAGCTATAGGAAATGATGAATGGATGCAATCTTATAGACATATGGAATAGACTATAGACTTCCATTCATTTCATATCATGCCCCAATGATTATCCCTATAAGGAGACTAGAACCAAGTGGCAAGATTCCTTTCAGATTCTTTAATGTTTGGGCAGAACATCCAAGCTTTATGTCACTAGTGGAAGGGGTATGGAAAGAACAATATGATCATGAACCTATGAAGAATATATGGCAAAAATTGAAGGTTTTAAGGTCTTTGTTGGAACAACTCAATAATAGTGAATTTAAGGGTATCACAGATAAGCTGGAATCAACAAGGAGTCTACTACAGGGTATTCAAGCTCAAATATCAAAGGGTTATTCATACAAACTAGCCACTGAAGAAAAACAAGATTTAGAGAACTTGGAGAAATGGTCATTAATTGAAGAAAGAATACTACAACAAAAAGCTCGAGCTAAATGAATAAGATTAGAAGATGCTAATTAAAAATATTTTTCAGCATTCATGAAGGAAAGAAGGCAGGGAAAAGTCATCACAGAATTACAAGATAGCTTTAGAAACAAAATCACTGACCAACAACAGATACAAGCAAAGATCATCAGTTTCTACAAAACTTTGATGGGAACCACAGTTGGGCATCTACCTGCAGTCAACAAGCAAACAATAAGGAATGGGCCAGTTCTTAATCATGGACAGTAGATGAACTTGATTGCAGAAGTTACTGAGCAAGAAATATATGCAGGATTGTGTGCTATTGGAAAAGATAAAGATCCAGGGGTTGATGGTTACAATGCATTATTTTTCAAGAAAGGATGGCCAATCATAGGTTCTGAAGTATGTCAAGCAGTCAAAAGGTTTTTTCACACAGAGAAGTTATATAGAGTAGCTAATTGTACAACTATCACCATTCTGCCTAAAGTTCCAAATCCTACAAGCATCAGAGAATACAGACCAATAGCTTGTTGCACTATGTTTTATAAACTGGTTTCTAAGGTTCTAGCTAATAGAATTCATAAAGTTATTGCATCCATCATATCAGAGACTCAGGCCGGGTTTATTCCAGGAAGAAAGGTTGTAGATAATGTGATACTTGCTCATGAACTAGTCAAAGCTTATTCTAGGAAGAAAATCTCTCCAAGGTGTCTTATCAAAGTGGATATTCAAAAAGCTTTTGATACAGTGTATTAGAGATACTTGCATCAAATGCTGGATGAACTGGGCTTCCCTACTAAATTCATCAAATGGATTATGGAGTGTGTGACAACAGTAAATTACAATATTCTTATAAATGGTGAAACAACAAAGCCTTTTGATGCAGCTAGAGGACTGAGGCAAGGGGACCCTATGTACCCTTTCCTATTTTCTATAGCCATGGAGTATCTCAGCAGGAACTTAAAGACCTAAAAGCAGGAGAAAGCATACCATTTTTCATCCTATGTGTGAAAAGGTTGGACTTAACTCATTTGAGTTTTGCAGATGATCTTTTGATTTTTGCAAGAGGAGATGCAACTTCAGTAGGTTTAATACATGACAGATTCCAGACCTTTTCAGCAGCTTTAGGACTTGGTGCTAATCTAGCAAAAAGTTCTATCTATTATGGAGGAGTTAGTGTGGAATCTCAAAAAGAGATACAAGGAAAGCTGGGGTATAGTCAGGGGTCACTGCTTTTCAAATACTTAGGCATACCACTTGATTCTAAGAAGTTATCAATCATGCAATGACAACCTCTTATTGACAAAATAGTGGCAAGAATCTCATCTTAAACATCAAAGAAGTTATCTTATGCATGTAGAATTCAATTGGTTCAACATGTCATCTTTGGTATCCAAGCATACTGGCTCAGATTTTTATCATGCCAGCTAAGGTTGTCAAGACAATTGAAGCTTATTGTAGAAGTTATGTATGGTCAGGGGAGAATGTGATCACAAAAAAGCTCTGGTATCTTGGGAGAAAATGTGCTCACCTAGAGCTACAAGGGGGCTAAATCTGATTAATCTGGCTTTGTGGAATAAAGTCGCAATAACAAAGTCAACATGGGAGCTGTCAAATAAGAAGGACAAATTGTGGATCAAATGGATTCATAGTTACTACATTAAAGACCATACTTTTGTTACTATGGGAGTACCTCAGCAGGCTTCCTGGATGCTGAAGAAAGTATTTGGAGCAAGTATCAATAGCAATCAGAGCAAGCATAAGACATTGATCAAACAGGTCTACATGAAGCTGATAGGAGAGATGCCAAAGATAGCATGGAAGGGATTAATGTATCATAACCAAGACATGCCAAAAGCAGTATTTATACTGTGGTTACTAATGCATGAAAGACTCCAAACTGCTGACAGAATGAAGAAATGGAAGATACAAGTGGATGAACTATGTTGTTTTTGTAAGCAGGCCTTGGAAACAAAGGAGCATATGTTTGCAAAATGTGTATATGGCAGAGAATTGTGGTGCAGACTCATACAATGGATTCAAATGCAAATCAGTCTACCTTCATGGGCAGAGTGGCAACAATGGGTAATACGGAAGACAAAAGGAAGATCCCAAATGGCTAGAATTCATAAAATGATAGTTGCAGAATATGTATATGCATTGTAGATTGAAAGAAACTTAAGAGTCTTTGAGAAAACAGCTACAACATGGGACATTCTTGCAAAAAAGATAGCATGTGTATGTAGTATGAGAGCTGATGGGTATACTAAAGTTTTGTTAGCAAAATGTAATTACTGAATAGATGGTAGTAGATAGGTAGTTGATAGAGGAAAGATTGATTGTATCCGGTAAGGAAGTTAGGTCGAGATGGCATACTGCTTTGTAAATATTACTTTTGGTGGTTAATACAAAGATTTAATTACCAAAAAAAAAAATGTATTATTGATTTTAAATATGATGAAAATCAAAGTCATATTGGTGCATTCTTAAGTAATATTATCCATGAAATTGCTATATTTTACAATCTTGCAGAAAAAGTTTTGTATATGTCATTTGATAATGCTTCTAACAACAATGATGCTATTACAATACAAAAATTGCATCTACACCCATCACTTCCTGAAATATTTCATGTTAGATGTGCATGTCATATTTATAACTTGATTGTGAAGAGTGGCCTTGAATTATTTAGAGATGATATCACTTTAGTTAGGAGAGTTGTTGGTGTAATTCAAAGAAATAATAGAAGTGCTAGATTAAATGCATTTAAGAAAAAATGTGTACAATATGTACTAAAACCAAGACTCATGTCTGAAGAAGTAGTTACTAGGTGAAATTATACTTATTTATTCCTAAGATGTTGTTATAAGTATAGAATGCCTATAACTGAAGTTGCTAACTCTCATTGTACAGATCCTAGCCGTTTGTTAACATCTAAAACTTGGGATGTCATTGAAGATGTTGAACAATTTTTACAAAAATTTTATGTGGCTACACTTGAGTTTTCTGGAGCTTATTATCCTACTATTGTAAATGGTTTAGTTCATATTGCTGAAATTTCTCTTTCACTACATAATTTGAAGAAGAAAGAAGATATACTTCTGTTGTTGAATCTATGCTAGATAAGTTTAAAAAATATTTCTACCTAATTCTCCCTGTTTACCTAATTAGTGCTATTTTAAACCCTACTCTGAAAATGATAAAGTATCGCTAATTAATCAGTGCTTTATATACTTATATAGATATTGGACCAACTGAAGCTCCTGATATTGACACTTGTATTTTTGATCTACACAAAAATTTACAAACTGTGTATAATTATTATGCTAACATTGTTGATGCTTCTTCGATTGTAGATGCAAATATTCCTTCAAGTAATACTTCAGCATCTGGAACAACTTTGGAAGATGATGATGGTGTTCAAGATTATTTGATTTGGTCTACACTAGGAGAGCATCAACAAATCAGTAGCCGGAATATTGATGAACTCCAATTCTACTTGCAAAAGTCACCGGAGCCCCTCACAAAGAATTTTCTACCGCTGGATTGGTGGAAGGGCAACTCAAATCAATTTCATGTTCTTTCGGCCATAGCTCGAGACGTGCTAAATGTGCCTATTTCAACAGTCGCATGAGAGCGCATTTAGCCAAGCAAGGCAGCTGCTAGGAGATACTTGTCATTCATTAGGCAGCAACGTTTTGGAAGTTCTAGTGTGCTTCAGAGATTGGATAAGATCAGAACGGCAAAATCAAGGGCGTGACGAGGTAGATGAAGCGGATGACCAAGAAATTAGAGATATAATGATTTATGGTACCGATTATTCAACCAATGCCGGAAACCAAGAACCTCATGTTGACATGGAAGAGCTTACAAAAATGATGCAAAACATGTGATGTACTATTTTTTTTTTTTTTTATAATTGTTGTAAACTTTTAATTTGCAAGTTCAAAAATTAAAAAAATCAAAAAAGAACTTGCAAATTAATTTGAAGTATTATATATTATTTAATAAAAATATCATAGTTACTTACATATTGTGATTGCCTATTAGTCGTATTAAATATTTTTTTGTAGCCACTTACTTTCAATTTTCAATTTTAAAATTTTAAAATTCAAATTTAAATCTTTAAACTTTTTAAACTTCAAAGTTTAATTCTAAGCTTTATTCTAAGCCTTAAAAGTTTGCAAACATTTAACTAAAATAACATTGAAAAAGAAAAATATAATTTAATTATAAAAAAAAAACCTGACCCACCCGAGCCCGTTATGTCCGAACTCGTACGGGCCTTATAGAACCCGAAAATTCCCAGTCTGCCACCAACCCGTTAACAACCCGGTTCGGTTACGGGCTGACGTTTTTTTTGTATCCAGCTCGGGCTAGCCCGTTAAACACCTTTAACCCACAAACAGCGGAACTGTAAAAATTTTGATTTTCTTTTCTCAAAACAAGATCATATTTCATAAACAAACACTGTTCTCAAAAAAGTTTTAAGAAAATTAAGCCAAAATCTATGATCAAATGGGAGCTAAACGTTAGCAAAAGAGGACAATAGCTAAATGAACCCCGACTTCCATATCTTCAAAACGTCAATTCAGTTTTTCACCTACCACACAACTGCTCTGCTACTATTAGTTGTTAAAGCACCTAAGCTCTCAACCAAAAGTCATCAAACCCTATTGAGTATTGGCATTCTCGTGATCAAAATGGGCAGCTAAAACAAATTCACGATCTGCAGTCCTGCCTTCTCGCCATCGCCGCGGTCATCTCTTTAACAAGAGAAACTGACAACACAACATAAAAGACCCCACTGATACTACCGGAAGAAAGGAACATATAGTGGAATTGAGGGTTGGGGAAAGGGGGAAAGGGGGAAGGGGTGGAGGGGGACGGACATCCCAGGAAGAATTCTACTCTCAACCCCATAGCAGCAAACAAACAAGTTAAAGCTTAAAAGAGAATAAGGCCGCAGACATTTTGGTTACTTGAGCTTCTCATCATTGTCTTTCCAGGGCTGTTAAGGAACCTGACGTGCATTTTATAATTGGGACCTGTTGGCTAAGCACCAGGTTCCTTTGCCAGAAGATCATAACTCGTAAGTGTGATCTTGTTTTCCTTATTTGGGGGAAAGGGAGACGAGAAAGGAAGAACACCAAGCAAGGTCCAAGCTTATTATACGTTCATAATACAACAAAAACAAGAAACATATCCAGAGTCACAAAGACTGGGTCTCGGAATGTGGGGAAGTATACAACCCAATTGATGACCTCAAGCCATATCCAAGACTGCAGATATCCCTAAATTACATCAAAGAGCCGCTCACTTGTAGTCCGAGTGAGTACTTTATTCTAAACTGCTTTATCTAGTAACAAAAAACAGACTCCTCACAGCAGCACCGCTACACTTGGCCACCAATGAGTAAACTGCCACTTTTACTGAACTGATGCCATGTGCTTAATCAAGTCCACCACTCGTGTGCTGCAATTCCATCAAGGATTACTATTAGAAGGAAGGTACAGACCACAAAACTCTTAACACAATGCAGTCATCCAGAGCATATACTGAATTGGAATGATAATGAATTAATATTACACAAAATCTCTTATGTTTTTACCTGTAACCCCATTCGTTGTCGTACCACGAAACGAGCTTGACAAAATTCTTGCTCAAAGCAATTCCAGCCTTGGCATCAAATATGCTTGATCTGAAAATTATTTCCATTCAGAAATACAGATCAGTCTGATTAGAAGAGCAAGATCAAAGTGGATCAGTAGACAAGGTTCATGCAAGAACTTTAGTGGAGCTCGTGGAACATCAAAGGGAGAGAAAATAGTTCATGGAACACTTCAAAATCCCAAACTCACCTATTGTCTCCCACGAAGTCTGTGGACACCACATCATCTTCAGTGTAACCTAGAATTCCCTTCAATTTTCCTTCAGATTCCTCCCTTTAGAAGATATATACCAATGCAAACGTTAGCAACTCAATACAATTTAGCAGCTCCAAAAGAATATTTTTGGACTAACAGATACATCATTACAAACTACTATTTATGTGATAACATAATCTTTGAGGGAAGGGGAAAATGGCTTGCACATACTAGTGCCCTTGTGGAAATTAAGTACAGACAACAAGCTTACTTAATGGCAGCCTTGATTTCATCATAGGTAGCTTCTTTCTCCAGCCTCACTGTGAGGTCAACCACGGACACATCAACAGTTGGGACTCGGAAAGCCATTCCTGTTAACTTTCCATTCAATGCTGGTAGTACTTTACCAACAGCCTTGGCAGCTCCAGTACTGCTGGGAATAATATTGAATGATGCAGCTCTTCCACCCCTCCAGTCCTTGGCTGATGGCCCATCAACAGTTTTCTGGGTGGCTGAAATAATATAAACAGGTTGCAGAACTGAGTGAGCAAGCTACAAATGAAATGTATTTAAAAGTAAAAGCAAGAGTTACCCTTACCTGTGATGGAGTGAACTGTGGTCATGAGACCCTCAACAATTCCAAATCTATCATTTATAACCTGCAGAGTGGCATGAGAAATTGTGACACGTTGTTTCATTCACGTATCCATGTTATGCAATGACACAAAAAACAAATTTGAAGAATCGGGTAGGTAGAACCTTGGCCAAGGGAGCAAGGCAGTTTGTGGTACAGCTAGCATTTGAAACAATGTTGAGCTCGGGTTTGTATTCTTTCTCATTGACACCGACAACAAACATCGGAGCATCCTTGCTAGGGGCAGAAATGATGACTTTCTTGGCACCACCCTGATGATCCACAAAAGTTGAGCAAATATTAACTCCCTTAAATCACTGATAATAACTCAAGCTAAGGCCGAAAGGAAAAATAATCAATTAATCCAACTATCATAGCATTAGCAGCAACTAGTAATTAGCATACAGAGCCTGAGGTGGGTAGTAACCACCATACCATGTTAATTCAGAGTCCTTAATTTGACTCAACAATAAGATATGCTTTATTTTCTAAAGTTAAACTGCTTTAGTTGCACCAAGGCTTGAGATTAAATGTTCTGCAAAAGTTAATGTTCTTGCCAAGAAAATACTTATAATATCATTTATATATAGGTGCTAGCGTGCTCACCGAAATGCAAGTATAGATCTTCCGATCATCACAATAAAAGATGTACACATCACTAATACCAATTTTGTAATACTGCTTTCAGTAAATCATCACAATAAGAGATGTGCACATCAAGCATCAGTTAACATCACTAAACCAATTTTGCAATGCTGTTTTCAGTATATCATCACAATAAAAGTTGTACTCATCAAGCATCAATTAACATCAGTAATACAGAGTGATTATGTTTCACTTGACGATCATACAAACACAATGCACATAATTGTGGAACTTTTCCCTTCTAATTTAAAACAAGGAACATCAGTTAAGAACAGAGACCAATTTAAAAATGATCACAAACCTTCAAGTGAGCAGCAGCCTTGTCCTTGTCAGTGAAGACACCAGTAGACTCCACAATGTAATCTGCTCCAGTCTGGCCCCATGGAATCTCCTCTGGGTTCCTTCACATATTCCAAGAAAGTTCAATCACGAATTCTGCTCGACCCAAGAAATTTTTAAAGCAATTTCTATGGTAAACAGACAAATATTAGTACCTAAATCCAAAAACAGTAACAGCCTTCTCACCAAAGAGAAGGGTCTTGTCATCCTTAACCTTGAGCTCGTGGTGCTTCCACTGGCCGTGTACACTATCATACTTGAACATATATGTCTACAACACCAACATACATAACCCAACAACTAATTAAACTTCCACATGACTATTGATGAACTCATTGAAAATTGAAATTGAAATTTTCGTTTCTGGTTTTTGGGGGCAAGTACCATGTATTCAACTGAGATGAAAGGGTCGTTAACTGCGACAAGCTCAACATCGTCTCTTTGGAGAGCAACCCTGGCCACTAATCGCCCAATTCTTCCAAATCCTAATTCATGCAAAACAATATTTCAAAACCTATCTTAGCAACAAAAAAAAAGAACACGGAAATTACCTAACAAGCTAAATTATAATTTTATTCAGATAAAATTCAATTGACGAGAACGAACTCTTACCGTTAATTCCAATCTTAATCTTGGCTGTGAGAGTAGAAACAAGAAAAGCAAAAGGATTAATTAATCAGAATCCATGATTTAAAAAGAAGAATTCATGTGCAAAAACCGGAAAAGAAAAAGGGAAAGCGAGTCGAAATACCCATGATTTTTGAGAAATGAGAAGAGGAGCGAAGTCCGATCTGACTGAGTGATTGAAGGACTTTGTAGAAGAGTGTAGTGGATTGGGAGTTGGTGGAAGGGTTTATATAATGTTATGTACTTATGTTTTTTCTTTTTTAATTGTCATTTAAATCAAAAAAATTCATGGAAGCAACTCAGTAATCATTTAAGATAAAACAATATGAACTTGTAGGTGTGTTTGGAGTCACTAAAAGTTTAAATTTTGTTGGAACATTACATACATACAAGCTCTATACTCCATAAAGAGGATGTTTCGCTAAGTTTATAAGCCGGTAAAACTAGCTTATAATCACTTTTCGATTTATTAATAAAGTTTATAAGTTAAAAATAAGCCAAAACTTATAAGCTGGTCACCTCCACTTATAAATTTTTAGTTTATAAGCATTTTAAGTTTGCCCAAGATTTTTACTATTTTATCCTTAAAATATTTATTTTTAGAAAGAAGAATTTTTTTTTACATCAATACTCATTGCCTCGTGTATTATTTCAACCTAACTCCTTCCCTCCCCCTCCCCCGACTCTTTAAGTCTTGAATTCTCATTGATGATTTAAGATAATTCCTTTGCATATTTGTATTTATGTGATTGTGTGTTAATTTTTGAACCGCATATAATAAATGATGACATATCAAAAAATTTGGTGTATTGCTTTCTAAGTGTTGTGGTGATGATGACAGTGTTTGTTTCTGTTCAGATATTTTGTCCTATTTAGGTTAATTTTGTACTGAAAAACTTTTGTCAATTTATTAATTATTAAAACTTATAATTATATATTTTATCATAAAATATATTATATTTATCATATATTATCTTATCTAAGCACAATTGTACTTTAAATAAAATGACAAATAGAATATTTTGTATTTGAATCGGTCTGGAATCTAAATTTTAAAAAATTACGCCCCTTATAAGTGCAAACAATTATAAGGTTATTTAAGTCATTTTAACAGAAAAAAAGAGCTTATCAACAATTTTTTATCAAATACTGCAGCTATCAATTTCAGTACTTGTATCCAAACATGTAACTTCTTATTTATTAAATCAGTTTCACCATTTAAAAGTGCTTTTCAACGCCTAATATTTATCAGCTTCTTCAAATCAACTAATCCAAACATGCTCCTATTTAGTTAAAACTATGTGATTGTGGTGAGCAGTCTATGATTATATTTTTAATTTGTTTTTGCAACCATGCAAAATAATCAAGATAAAGAAAGTTAAATTCTAAATAAATAACTAGTAATAAATATATAGAGAAGACGTGGTTTAGTACATATTCTATCAGACACATTATACACAATAAAATTCAAATTTTGTCTTAATTAATACTTTATATTTTATATTAAAGCTAATCATTACTGTACATAACAAATTAGACATTCTAATAATAATATTTGTACGTGATGTTTTAGAAATAAAGCATCCAAAATTAACAAAATTATAATAAAACTAATGAAATCAGAGATGATTGGAAAAAAATTCGAAAAAATTTAATTATGATTATACATAATAGATTATGGAAAAATCAATATGGTATACCTAAGTTGACTTGGAAGAGATTGAATAACATGAGGCTGGATTACAAATATTTAAGCGTTGAGATTAAACAAAATTATTAACTACAAATTCGAAATTCACCTTCCATGCTTTAGGTGGCCACTCCACCAGTCAACTACTTTGAGTTGAAAGTTGAAACGGACGCTCTACCACTTGATTTGCGTGACTAGTAAGCGGATAAAACCGACCACGGATTACTTGGCAAAAGCGGAGGTCACAGTCTTACACATGTCACCTTTTTATACACATCTCTTTGTGATAATCGATGTTCCCCTTTCTCAACTTGTAAAATACATTGACGCCAACATTCCTATATAACAATATATTTTTATGATATTTTGTTTGGATTAATGTTATCTGTTATTTTATAATATATCGTATTATATTATATTATATGTATTGTATCGTTTTACGAATATAATATTTGAATAAATTATATTGTTTGTTATTGTTAAATAATATTTTACTGTTTGGTTGACTGTATCGTACTTTACTTTAACTCATAAGTTTATTAAAATACCCTCAATTATTTAAATATTTAATTTATCAAGAATTACACATAAGAATTATTTAAGAAAATTCATTTCTACTAATTTATCACTAATTATGTCTTATATATAAATTTAAGCAATTAAATTCATGTGAATTTTATCGAAATTAGTTGAACAAGTTAATAATATTAAAAATAATAATAAGTACACTATATTCATAATTAGATTATAATAAAAATTAAAAAAAAATATTAAGTAGGCTCCATTCAGACAAAAATAAAACAAACCTTTACATGAAGAGTATGGAGAAGCGGTAGAAGAACAAAACGAGTTTTTCACGTATGTAGGTTATTATATAGGTTATATTTAGGAAGCTGTATTTGAGAATTTATATAGGTTATTAGACTTCACATAGAATTCTATTATAGAATTATATGAGAAAGAGACTTTGCTATTATTTAAAAAAAATAAAAAAAATAAAGGGTAAAATAAAATTATAAAGTAATAAGTTAGGGTATAATTAGAAAGAAAAATAGGAAACAATCTCACCACACCAAATCAGTTGTTTAAAAAAATAGGACTTTTCATTGTTCCGGAATAATGGATTTAACAATACAATACAACCAATTTTAACTAAACAATCAAAACAAATATTATTCCGAAAAAACAATACAATGTGATACAATGGGTAACAACCATCCAAACATGTTGTAAAACAACATCCCTATATAACAACACTTCTTTATAGAAGTCAGGCCTTTTCACTTATTTTCTTATTGATTCCCAGGGCGGTGGCATTCTTAAATGAAGTCTATCCGAACCGAATTAGAACTTCTCAGATCAGGCTAGGGCTCTCCAGCTGAGCTGGGCGGGGCCCTCGATATAAAGAAGTTTAGAAGGCAAGAATGATAACCATTCGAGCCTCTAAAGCAAGATTAAAGTAACTAATTTTTATGTTTTGTTATAATATATGTTCTCTATAACAGCACTTCACTATAACATCCAAAAATATTCGGAACAAACAAAATTGTTATAGAGAGGTTTGACTGTAGTAGTATAATGTATGTCCCATATCTTCTATTTTAGGATTAGAAGTTACTCCCTCCGTCCACTTTTACTTGTCCAGTATGTTAAAAATACAATTTATTTTTACTTGTCACTTTTAGCATATCAAGAGAAGACAATTTTTTCTTTCCTATTATACCCAAAATATTAATTACTCATTTCAAATCATTTTCTCAAATACATTAAAAATATGCATCAATTAATATGGGTATCATGGTAAATTATGTACTTCGTTTATTATTTCTTAAGGGAGGTGCAAAGTCCATAGTAGAAAAGTAAAAGTGAACGGATGGAGTATGTTATATATAAAACGGAAAAGGTCAATATACTCTTGTACTATTAGAAAAAGTTTAAATGTACTCAACGTTATACTTTGAGCCCAAATATACTCTTGTTATTATATTTTGGTTCAAATATACACTTTTTCCGTTAAGTTTGTCCAAAGTGGACATCTAATCCTACGTGATACTGACAATTGATGAGGTGGATGTCACATGACTTGTCTCCCCATCACCCTTACCCCATTTTACCCCTTCATTCTATTTTTTTTCCATCGCAAAAATTTCCTTTTCCTCAACCATTATTGCCACCATAGCCGGTTCCATTAAAAATATTATATTTCAAATTTTAGTCTTTTATATATGAATTAGGGACACTGAGGTGGCATGACATGTGACATCCACCTCATCAAATATCATGTCACGTAGGATTGGATGTCCACGGGGGACAAACTTAACAGAAGAGGGGTATATTTGAACCAACAATATTACAACATGTGTATATTTGGACCTAAAGTATAACGAAGGGCACATTTAAGGGATTGTTACACAAATAACCGACCAAATTCAATATTTACTTTTCTAACCGGTATACATAGATTATACACAGTTATACATTGATTATGCACAATTATATATATATTTAAAGTTTCCAATGAACATATGCTAAAAATAAGCGCTTCATATCGAGATGAAGCCACCGTTTCAAATAAGAATGTGCTGATGTATATTTCTTCTCTTTTTTATCATTAACTATCATAAGTAATTATTGAGATCATTAAAATGTAAACATTGTATTATTTATGATATTTTAGACCAGTTGTACTTACATCATTAAGAGTAGTACCAAGCAGCTATGTAGTTAGTTGAGTTAGTTAGATTTTCTAAGGTTAGTTAGTCGGTTAGTTGGAGTTGGGTTCCGTTAGTTTTCTCTCTTCTGATTTTGCATTGTATATATACAGCTTTGTTGAGCTAATGTGATTGTGACTTTCATGCTCGCAAATGCTCTCGTTTTCAATCTTCTTCTCCAAGTCTCCATTCACGCCATTGGAGATCTTCTCGAGCTCAATGCTACTTTGCTCCCTTGATTTTGATATGGTATCGGAGCGAGGTTGATCATACACGAATGAGACTGGTATAGATCATTGATAGCTCGGTCTGCACATTTCAATTGCAGGTAATTTTCGTCTTCGCGAAAAATTAGGGTTCTTAGATATCTGTTTCTCTGTTCCTCTTTTCATTTTGAATACTGTTGATTGAGTAATTCCCATGGATAATGATGAGGAAATCGAAGACATCGATGTGGACTCAAGCAAGGAGTCCACCATTGACTCAAGCAGTCCATTATACATCATCCATCGGATAATCCTGGTGCAATGTTGGTACCAGTCCCTTTCAATGGGATTGGATATAGATATTGGAGACAGAGTGTGCTTCGAGCACCGTCGGTTAAAAACAAACTAGGTTTTATTAATGGTGACTGTAAGAAACCAGATCCAGAATCTCCAAAGTACAGACTATAGGAGAGGTGTGATGACACGGTCACCTCATGGATTTTGAATTCATTAGGGAAGGAAATTGCTGATAGTGTGGAATACGTCAATGATTTTGTCGAATTGTGGAAAGAGCTGGAGAATCGTTATGATCAAACGAATGTAGTTTAAGTGCAAAAACACAATGTAGTTGTAATTGTACTTGTGGAGCCAAGGAGAACATGCACAAAGCTGAACATGACAGACGATTGATTTAGTTCCTTATGGGATTTAATGAAGTGTATACTGTGGTAAGGGGAAGCATCCTCATGATGAATCCCTTGCCATCTTTGGCCCAAGCCTTCTCTTTACTGATTCAAGAGGAGAAACAAAGAGAGATCAAACCTAATAACCAACTGATATTTAAGTCAGCTTCTTTAAATGTTAACACCTCTAAACAGCCTACTTTCAAGACCAATTATAACCCAGGAAACAACTACACATCTAATAGTAGACCTCGTCCAGTGTGTGAGCATTGTAGAAGGCCAGGACATACCAAAGATAAATGCTATAAACTCCATGGGTATCCTCAAGGCTTCTAGAACTTTAATCAGCCTTTACAAAATAACAATCAGAAGTTTCAAGGAACTAATCAAAACTTTCAAAATTCCAATCAAGGTTTCAGGTTCAATAGAGGAAAAATGATAGTAGAAAATGTTCATGGTCCTCCAAGTGACATGGTAACTAGCAATGGAGATGAGGTTGAATACCATAATGAGAGTCAGGGAATGAGTTTCACCAAAGAACAATATGGTCAACTCATGAGCTTGTTGCAGCACTTCCAAACCAGCAGTGGAGGAGAGAATTCCAACAACGTGAATCTTAGCTCTGAAGCTGCAAACTTTGAATTTATTGTAATCTGTACTTCTTCAGTTGATTTTGGCAAATTGTCATGTAGGTGATTTAAATCTAAGACTGATACATGGATATTAGATTCAGGGGCCTCAAACCACATGACCTTCAATATATTCTCAATGTGTGACATTACTATCTTATCTTATCCCCTATTAGTCATATTACCAAACGGTTGCGATGTTTTATACGTCAATACCACACAAGAGGGACGGTGATTTGTGTCGTGTCCAATTTTTGAGTGTAGTCTTTATAGAAGAACCTGGTTCTTCTTGGTGTTCCTACTTCTACAGTTTGCGGAAAAGTAATTGCAGAATTTATAGAACACAACAATTTTACGTGGAAAACACCTGGCTCAAAAGGTGAAAAAACCACGACCTACTTCCCAGTAGGATTTTCCCAAAATCTTCACTACAACTCTGAGCCAAACAACATTTACAAAATAAACTCTTTTGTAAACTAATGACTAACTCTAATCCCTTTGTGGCAAGCTAGCCTCTAGCTAATTGCGACAAACTTCAGGTTAACTCTAACTTGAACAGTGTGTACCTATTACAATTGCTTCTAGATAAAGCTGAAAGATACAATATTTAATCACCTACTGCAACCAACTAGACTCAAAAGATAACAGATGTAACTGGTTCTTCTAGTTGGTTCAAGTAGCTTTTGTGTCGCACAAAGATTCTGCTTGCAAAATTGCTTTGGTAATTTTGCTTTCAGTTCTTGTTTCACTTATGTGTTTGTGCGTCAAATCTTCAGCAGGAATGCTTCAACACTTTATAGAGTCAGTAGTTGAGATGTTGTTGTTCATTTCTAATGAAACTCTTCCTTGGTGGAAGAGTTTGTATTTATCGCAACTTCCTCCATCTTGTTTCTGTCCTACTTGAAATCGAAGTCCATCTCCTTATCAATTTGCGGCCTTTTCGCTTAGGAGATAACCTCTTAGTTCACAGATAATGTTTATCTTCTGTGCATGGACGCTTCTTGTGCTAATGGGTCTGTTTGACTATGTTTGCCCTGACGGACCTGATTCAACTAGGTTGACATTTGTCAATCTTCAAAACCATGCAGTGACTTGATTCAAAAGGTTATAAAGTTAAAGTAACATAAGTTGGAAGTGTGAAGCTTGCACCAAGGATTGTGTTACACAAAGTCCTCTTTGTCCCTTCTTTTAAATACAATCTCATTTCTATTCATTTGTTGACCTTAAACCTCAGAGGAATTGCATTCTTCACTGATGGTGTTTGTATGTTTCAGGCCCCTTCACTAAAGAGGCCTCTGGAGATTGGTAGAGTCAAGGATGGACTTTACCTCTTGTGCTCTCAATGCTTGAAACAAAAAGATGACAGTTCTTCCTCTATTATAGTCAAGTCTTCTGTTCCTTGTTTGTCTGTTCACCCCTGTGATGTCCAAGATGATTACTTTCTGTTTGTATATGATTCCTTTTGAATAAAATATAATATGCTAGTAGTGATACTACCATAAGTGTTCCCTCATTTGTAAATAAGATCAGAAGTTATGTTTCTCTGAATTCCTATACATCTCATGAGAATGATATTCCGTGGCACAATAGACTTGGGCGTGTGCCTTTTGTAAAAATGAAGGGAATATCATCTATACCTGTCTCTTTTTCTTCTAAACAACCTTTTGTATGCTCAATATGTCCTATGGCCAGACAAAACAGACTACCCTTTCCTCAAAGAACCAGCACTTCCAGTAGCATTTTTAAACTGTTGCATGTTGACCGTTGGGGACCTTATCACACTACCACTCATGATAAATGCAAGTATTTCATCACTATGGTTATGATTTCAGTAGAACTACATGGACACATCTTTTAGCTTGCAAAAGCAATGCAATTCAAGTCATTAAAGCCTTTGTTTCAATGGTAGAAAACCCGTTCAAAACTACCATAAAGACCATAAGAACAGACAATGGTTTGGAATTTATCAATATAGAAAGTAACACTTTTTTCAGTCAAAAGGGATCATTCACCAAAAGTCATGTCCATACACACCACAACAAAATAGTGTGGTGGAGAGAAAACATAAGTATCTACTTGAAACAGCTAAGGCACTCTTATTTCAGTCAAAACTGCCTTTGAAATACTGGGGAGAGTGTGTGTTACTATCAACCTACATCATAAACATACTCCCCACTACATACCTTGAAAATAAATGTCCTTTTGAAATCCTATACAAGAAGAAACCATTATATTCCCAAATGAGAAGCTTTGGATGCCTATGCTACCCAATAGTACCTAAAATACATAGGGACAAGTTTGAACCCAGAGCTACTCCACATATTTTCATAGACTATCCTTTTGGAACCAAAGGGTACAGAGTCCTGAGTCTTGCTACCTAGAAGATTCAAATCTAGAGAGATGTATCTTTTCATGAAAATATTTTCCCTTTGCAATTGTTCCAGATGTTTCTTCTTTTCCCTCTATGCTGAAATGTGTCCCCTTTATTGATTTCATGGATGATGTTGATAATAATGTTCAAACAAATATAGAAAATAATCCAAATAGTGCAAGTCACGTGAACAATTAATTATCACCCATTAGTAACAATAAAATGTCACCTGCTAGTGTCACATCCACATCACCCCACAGCAATCACATTTTTGCTAATCTTTCATTCCCAGAATCATCTCCAGTATCAAACTCTAATGAGGAACTACCACAAGTTCTGAGTGATCACTCCCCTCAAACAAATAATCAGAATAGTCCCAATCTTAGAAAAAGCGAAAGAGAAAATCAAAACACCTATATACCTGAATGACTACATTCACAATGTACCTAAATTGCATTCCAATAGTTGTATATCATCTCTAAATGCATTATTGTCAAACCATCATTCTGTTTCCCTTGAGGTTCTAATACATGATATTCAGTCTTGGATGCAAAGTGTTTATCAAGATAATGAACCTTCTTCATATGAAGAACCAACTATCAATCCTGCTTGGCAGGTGGCTATCGGTCCCACTACCAGCAGGGAAGAAAGCCATAAGCTGCAGATAGGTGGATAAAATAAAGCATAAAGCTGATGAAAATATTGAAAGGTTTAAGGCTTGTTTAGTAGTAAAAGGATACACACAACAAGAAGGAATAAACTACACAAAAACCTTCTCACCAGTGGTAAAAATGACCACTGTGAGGGGACTCATAGCAGTAGCAGTCAAGAGAGGGTGGGACATGTTTCAACTAGATGTAAACAATTCTTTTCTTCATGGAGATTTGAATGAAGATGTGTTTATGGAAGTCTCTCCTGGACTAGTAGTACCTACACTAGGACTAGTCTATAGGCTAAACAAGTCTCTATATGGCTTGAAACAAGCCAATAGACAATGGTATGCATAATTGACAGAAGCATTGTGCTCCAGAAATTATGAGCATTCCATGTATGATTATTCACTGTTCTACAAGAAGAATGGGACATCCTTGGTATATGTAGTAGTGTATGTTGATAATGTGATACTCACAGGAATAGATCTTGAAGAAATGAAACCTTTGAAGAAGTTCTTACATGATATCTTCAAAATCAAAGATCTAGGGAGACTTCAGTATTTCCTTGGCCTTGAAATCCTTTATAAGGATGATGAAGTCATCATCTCCCAAAGAAAATTTGTCATTGACCTTTTGAAAGAGTATAATTGTATCAGCTGTAGTCCTTTATCATCACCCCTTGATCCAAATGTGATATTGAAAGCAAAGGAATATGCTCATCTGTCAGATCCCAACTGTTATAGAAAGTTGGTTGGGAAATTGAATTTCCTGACTAACACATGACTAGATATAGCCTTTAGTGTTCAACATCTAAGCCAGTTTATGCAAGTTCCAGGGGAACCCCACTTGAAGGCATCCTACCACCTATTGAGATACTTGAAAGCTGATCCCAGTCTGGGGGTTTTCTTCTCCAAGAATGCAGACTATACAGTGGAAGCGTACTGTGATTCTGATTGGGCATCATGCCCAGATGC
This sequence comes from Nicotiana undulata, assembly GCA_005239495.1. Lineage (NCBI taxonomy): Eukaryota > Viridiplantae > Streptophyta > Magnoliopsida > Solanales > Solanaceae > Nicotiana > Nicotiana undulata. Next base: position 44,920 of record ML282667.1, on the reverse strand, counting down.
CAAGAAATCAGTTAGTGGGTGTGTTTCTTGATAACTAGGGATTTGTACCTATTATTTACTCTCGTTCTCTTAGGTTTTAGGGCAAAATTGCATTAAGATACTCCTGAAATTTGATGCAAGGTGTTTAAATTGCAGGATTTGAGTTGAATTAAAGATATTGACTAAAGATAACTCAAATAGGGCAAGACTTGCACTGCCCTAGAAACCCAGTAGAAGCGTTGAGAGCGCCACTATTCCGCTGCAGTGGAAGCCACTTCGCTGCAGCGGAATTCCATCCGCTGCCCGGTTCAAACTTCAGAGAGTTGGGTTTTGAAACCAATCTGAGCCGCTGTCTATGCCAAAATTCCGCTGCAGCGCTGCCCTAGCCGCTGCAGCGTTCAAAATTCCGCTGGGAGCATATTTTAAAGATCAGAGAGTCACAAACTTGGATTCTTCACAAATAGCGCGGTCAGCGGTGAAATTCCACTGCCACACTTTCATGAGTCGTTGTAGCATTGTAGTTTTTCGCTGGGAGCAGAATGAAGATCCAGAGAAGTTTCAAATCCAGAGAATTGCAGCGGAAGTCATTCCGCCGGGACGTCTATTATTTCGCTGGGAGCGAAATCTCCGTAGGAGAAATTTTGTCCAGTATTTTCAGCCTTGTATAAATACAACTTTTTCTCATTTTTAGGGCATCAGACATTGTAGTGAGCTCGTGAATAGTGCCTTTATTCTGTTTTGAGTAATTTTAGCTTAGATTCTACCATACTTCTTAGATTTTGTTTTTGTAATCAACATTTATGGGTTTAATTTTATCTTCTATCTTAGTTTCTTCCATGAAAATGAGTAGCTAGACCCTCAAGCTAGGGTTGTGACCCAACCCTAGTGTTGGTAACTAATGGGTCTTCTATTTTATGATGTATTTGTGATTGGGTGTGTGACTTTTAGTCTATTTCATGCTTAAGTCACTGAATTAGTGGTTGCAAACACTAACTCATGCCTTTTTGACTAGGGTTATTCTTGAGAGAGATGGTCCAAGTCTAGGTAAATAGGATAACAAGGTATTGGGGTGAACTCAAGAGATTGATAGCCCCAATTAAAGGGTAGAAACTAGAGATAGTGATACCCGACTTGAGCCATTTCATTTGATTTGTTGAAACACCCAATTGGGCTTGAGAATGCCAATTCGGGCAAAGTCACCCAAATTACCGAGAGGTATTGGGTGAGTAATTTAGTATCAGGTTATGTCACTTGCCCATGATTCACAAATCTATCCTAGATTTTAGACCCCGTTAGATACTCACCTAAGAGTAAGTTGCAGCCCTAATGCCTTTAACATTTGATAAAAATTCCACAAAAACATTGTAGTAGTTTAACAATAGTGATCTCTAGAACTAAAAGTAGTATATATACAAAACCAACTATGTTAAGAAGAGCAATTAAGAACAAGAAACACCATTAAATCGGATAGGAACTCAACTCCCATTGCATAATTCCCTGTGGATATCGATCCCAACCCTGTCGGGTAAAAGCTGCTTCGACCATGCCTTGCTACTTAATAGTGGTATAGGTAGGCGTATATCACTTTTTGGCGCCGTTGCCTGGGAGTTAGAACGGTGTTGACTATCTATTTGATTAGTGGTGTAGATTGTTTTTCATTCCTTCTTTTTGTTAACTTGTGTGTTTCAATCAATACAGGTACTTATGGCTGTTCCTCTGGCAAATATTATACCGGGGGAGGAGGTAGATGATAAAGGGGAAGAGGAGTTGCATCAAATACCTCCAGCTCAAAGACAAGACCGACATGCCAATGTCAATGATAATATTCCAGACCCTCCCCCGCCTCCTCCAAGAGTTTCTCCTCGGGTGCTTCCGAATGAGGGGTATGGCAGTGCAATTGTCCCGCCCAGAATCCAGAGGGGAGGGGGAATTTTCAAATCACTAATGTCATGTTGACACTTCTGGAGAAGCGAGGGTATTTCACGGGAGCTCCCCATCAAAATGCCTACAAGCACTTAAAAGGCTTTGTGGACACATGTTGGGGAGCAAGCAAACCAATGTATCGGAGGATTCCTTGAGGCTCAGATTATTTCCCTTCTCTCTCCGAGGGAAGGCGCTGGATTGGCTTGAACGACTCCCCAATCATTCTAGCTCTACATGGGATGAATTGGCGGATAAGTTCATTGCCAAGTTTTTCTCTCCCGGACACATGACGACTTTGAGAGATGAGATATTGGCATTTAAGAAAGAACCGAATGAGCCCCTTCACGATATTAGGGAACTCTACAGAACTATGGTCAAAGAGTGCCCTAACAATGACATGATCGAGGCCATGATACAACAGACTTTCTACCGGGGCATCAATACTACAAATTAGTGTGTGGTCAACCAACTCGCTGGGGGAAACTTTATGAAGCTATCTTACAATGAAGCATGTGAAATCCTGGATGAAATGGCTAACACTTCGTTAGCATGGCAAAGTCGGGATAATGTGCCCCAGGGTGATCCAAGTGTGATAAATCTCCATAAAGAGTTACAGGACCATGTGCAAGCCATTGCCGAGCTTACCACTACCATGAATCAACTTGCTAAGGCGCAGCTTCAACAAATACAAGGGCCAAAGCAAGTTCATGCTATGGAGGGGGTAAATCTTTTGGTTAACAAGCGAAAGACTTGTGGAAATCAAATGCAAAACAACAATGACCAATGCGAGCAAGGAGCAAGTGGGTACAATCATGAGGATTCCTATGATGAGCAAAATGAAGATGTTATGTATGCCAACAATTTCCAAGGACAAAGAAACAATCAAGGGAACAACCAAAGTTAGAAAAATCAAAGGCAAGGTAATTGCAACAACAATAATAACTCAAGCAACTGGGGGAACAACAATCAACAATGGGGAGGCAACAACAATAATTGGAGCGGGAACAACAATAGCAATTGGGGTGGAAATGGAAATTGGGGGTCGGGCTTTCAAAGGCCCCCGATGTATCAACAACCTAACAATCCACCTCCGTATCAATCACAAAGTCAAAGCTCCTCAAGTAATGATATGGGCCAGATCGAGCAAATGTTTAAAAAAATGATGGAACGAAATGCGGATTCAGACGCTCAATTTGCCTCCCACACTACCTCAATCCGCAATCTTGAGGTCCAAATGGGACAAATTTCACATGCTTTGAACACTCGCCCGAAGGGGGCACTACCTAGTGACACGGTGGTGAACCTTAAGGGTGGGAACAACCACAACAATACCGGACATACAATGGCGGTGACCACAAGGAGTGGTCGAGGTGGTGAGGCTAGTTCTTCAAAGCAAAAGAGGGTTGTTGGTGATGATGATGACTTGCAACATGATGAGGTTCTTATTGAGGTTGAAAATGTGGTTGAAGAGCCGGTGAATAATGAAGTGAGGATTGACATCAATGACAATGAGGAAGAAACACAAAATGACGTGAACCCGTCTAGGGAACACGTAATTGACATACCAGAGCCGGTTGTTCCAAAAGTCAAGGCTCCATTGACTAAACCTCCTCCTCACTATCCTCAAAGATTGGCTAAGCAAAAGACGGAGAATCAATTCAAGAATTTTATAGATATGATGAAGAGTTTGTCCATCAACGTACCATTAGTTGAGGCTCTTGAATAGATGCCTGGGTATGCCAAGTTTATGAAAGACTTGGTCACAAAGAAAAGATACATGGAGTGCGAGAAAATCAAGATGACCCACCATGTGAGTGCAATTTTGCACTCAATGGCACCCAAACTAGAGGATCCCAGAGTATTCACTATTCCTTGCACTATTGGTAGTGCGGACTTTGCCAAGGCATTGTGTGACTTGGGTGCTAGTATCAATTTGATGCCTTATTCTGTCTTTACAACCTTGAGAATTGGCCAACCTAGAGCAACTTCTATGCGACTTCAAATGGAGGATCGAACTATGAAGCGACCCTTGGGAATCATTGATGATGTGTTGGTGCAGGTCTACAAATTCATCTTGCTCGTAGATTTTGTGATATTGGATTGTGAGGTCGATTATGAAGTGCCAATTATCTTGGGAAGACCTTTCCTAGCAACGGGGAAGGCCTTGATAGATGTGGAGGCCGGTGAGATCACTTTACGGGTGGGTGATGAAAAGGTCGTTTTCCACGTTTGCAAGTCAATGAGGCAACCAAATAGCACATAGGTGTTCTCTTTTATGGATCTAGTCACCAAGGTGATAATTGATGAAACAAACTCAATGATCAACGTGGAGGACCCCATGGCAGCAGTTTTATTGAATCATGATGATGTTGTGGTGGATGGCTTGATTGAGTGTACCAATGCATTGCAAGGCATGTGTTCTTATTCTTATGGACCCCGCAAGCTATCTTTGGATTTGGAAAATCAGAAAACTCCTCCGACAAAGCCCTCAATTGAGGAGCCACCAACCCTGGAGTTGAAGCCCCTTCCATCACACCTCAGGTATAAATTTTTGGGTCATTCTCGTACTTTACCTGTTATACTTTCTTCTTTCGTAAACCAATTGCAGGAAGATTCTACACTTGAAGTGCTCCAAAGGAGAAAGAAGGACATATGTTGGACTCTAGCTGATATTCGGGGCATAAGCCTCGCCTTATGTATGCACAAAATAATTCTTGAAGATGATGCAAAGCCCTCCGTAGAACATCAACGGAGGTTGAACGAGGCAATGTAGGAGGTGGTAAAAAAGGATATAATCAAGTGGCTCGATGCTGGGGTCATCTACCCAATCTCTGATAGTGCTTGGACTTCTCCAGTCTAATGTGTTCCTAAAAAGGGTGGCATGACAGTGGTGCAGAATGAAAAGAATAAGCTGATTCCCACTCAAACCGTGACTGGTTGGAGGGTTTGTATGGATTATAGAAAACTGAACAAGGTGACCCGAAAGGATCACTTTCCTTTGCCATTCTTAAACCAGATGCTTGATAGACTTGCTAGGAGGGCTTTCTATTGTTTCTTGGACGGGTATTCAGGCTACAATCAGATACTTATAGCCCTAGAAGATCAGGAAAAGACAACCTTCACATGTCCCTACGGGACATTTGCTTTTTCAAGGATGTCATTCAGTTTGTGCAATGCACCAGCCATATTCCAGCGGTGCATGATGGCAATTTTCACGGATATGGTTGAAGATTTCTTGGAGGTGTTCATGGATGACTTTAGCGTGGTCGGGGACTCATTTGAGGAGTGTTTGCAAAATCTTGATAAAGTTCTCGCCCGGTATGAAGAAACCAACCTTGTATTGAATTGGGAAAAATGTCATTTCATGGTCGAGGAGGGCATAGTCCTCGGCCATAAAATCTCAAAAGATGGCATTGAAGTGGATAAAGCAAAGATCGAGGTTATCCCCAAGTTGCCTCCACCAACCTCGGTGAAGGAAGTCCGTAGTTTCCTTGGGCATGTAGGATTTTACTGGAGATTCATTAAAGATTTTTCAAAAGTGGTAAATCCCTTATGCAAGCTATTGGAGAAAGATGCCAAGTTTGAGTTAAATCAGGAATGTATGCAAGCCTTTGAGTTGTTGAAGCATAATTTAACTACCACACCAATAATCACCGCGCCAAATTGGATCTCTTCTTTCGAGCTAATGTGTGATTCAAGTGACGTGGCGGTGGGTGCGGTCTTGGGCCAACATGTGAACAAAAATTTTCATCATGTATATTATGCAAGAAAAACCATGAATTTCGCCCAAGTTAACTATACCGTCACAGAAAAGGAGCTCTTGGCTATTGTGTTTGCTATGGAAAAATTTAGGCCTTACCTCATGGGCGCCAAGGTGATTGTGAACACCGATCATGCGGCTCTCCGGTACTTAATGATGAAGAAGGATTCAAAATCTAGGCTTATGAGGTGGGTCTTATTGCTCCAAGAGTTTGATCTAGAAATTGTTGATAGAAAGGGGAGCGAAAATCAAGTTGCCGATCATCTATCCCGGTTGGAAGAGCAAGGAAGGCCAAATGGTGGCCTTGAGATCAATGATACCTTCCCGGATGAGCAGCTTCTCTCAGTCTCTATGCAAGACATGCCAGGGTTTGCAGACATTGCCAACTTTCTTGTTACCGGTGTTGTCCCGTTTGATCTCTCTTCTAACCAAAGGAAGAAGCTTAGACGGTACAACTTGGATTATTATTGGGATGATCCGTATTTTTTCAAAATATGCAATGATGGAGTCATTCGGCGATGTGTCCCCGAGGAGGAGCAATTGACCATTCTTGATTCTTGCCATTCCTCGCCCTACGGTGGTCATCACGGTGGGGCAAGGACAACTTCTGAAGTATTGAGTTGCGGGTTTTATTGGCCAAATTTGTACAAAGATGCAAGTGAATTGGTAAAGAGGTGTGACGATGTCAAAGAACAGGTGGTATATCAAAGAAGGATGAAATGCCCCTTACAACGATCCTTGAGGTTGATATATTTGATGTGTGGGGCATTGACTTCATGGGTCTTTTCGTCAACTCGTGTGGTAATACCTACATTCTCATGGCTGTGGATTATGTTTCAAAATGGGTGGAGGTCGTGGCTTTTCCCAATAATGAAGCCCAGAGTGTGGTTGGTTTTCTCAAGAAACATATTTTCACACGATTTGGGACTCCTCGGGCTATCATAAGTGACGGGAGATCTCATTTTTGCAATCGGGATTTTGATACGTTGCTAGCCAAGTATGGGGTAAATCACAAAGTGTCCACTCCTTACCATCCTCAAGTCAGTGGGAAAGTTGAAGTCTCAAATCGGGAAATCAAGAATATTTTGTCCAAGACCGTGAATGCAAATAGGACCGACTGGTCAAGAAAACTTTATGATGCACTTTGGGCATATGGGACTGCCTTCAAGACCCCGATTTGTATGTCACCGTACCGGTTGGTGTATGTTAAGGCAAGTCACCTCCCGGTTGAGTTGGAGCACAAGGCACTTCGGGGTTTGAAGAAGTTGAACTTGGATTGGGACACTGCTGCAAATCTTCGTGTTGATCACCTTAATGAACTTGATGAGTTTAGATTCCATGCCTATGCAAGCTCTTCTTTGTACCAGGAGAAAATGAATTGTTTGCATGACAAGTATGCTAAGCACCGGGAATTCAAAGTGGGAGACTTGGTGTTGCTCTTCAACTCAAGGCTTCGTCTCTTTCCGGGAAAACTTATATCAAAGTGGAGTGGTCCGTTCGAGGTGGTGTTGGTTACACCCTTTGGTGCCCTTGATCTAAAAAACAAGAATGGTAAAAATTCTCGTGTGAAAGAGCATCAGGTCAAACACTACTTGGGGAAATATAAAGATAGCCACGTGGTTGCTTTGTCGAAATTCACTTGATCATGGTAACTTGCGTCGTGACGCGACGTTAAATCAGGCGTTTCTTGGGAGGCAACCCAAGTGTTTTATTTTCTTTATTTTTGTTTCTTCTTGTTAGGTAGATTTTTCTTGAACTAACCTGTTTGTGAAGTTGGTGTAGGATTTGGTGTATGCAGTGCAGGGACAAGTTCTGGAAAAATGGGCTAACTGTTGAATTTCGCTGCAGCGATCATTATTCTGCGGTCAGCGATCACAAAACCGTTGCAGCGTAAATATTCCGCGGACGCGGTGAGAATGAGCCCAGATGTAGACTCTCTGAACCTTCCCACGGCTGCAACGAACACAATTCCGCTGACAGCGGTTGTGTTTCGCTGTAGCGAAAAAATTCCGCTGACAGCAGTGAACATCCAGACCCAGATCTTCAAAATGCTAAAAAGCGCTGTCAGCGATAAAATTTCGCTGCCGCGCTTGGTAAGTCGGTGGGGACCATAAATTTTCAAATATAAATATAAAAGGTCCCCATTCTTTTACCCTTTTCACCCATTTGCTTCTCATAGATAATTTTTACTGTTCACAACCCCTGCACTGTACATCTGCGCTTCAAAATTCTCACAAATTAGCATTCTACATCTTCATATAACAGTGGTATATTCTTATTGTTTGATTTTAGTTGTAGATTTTTAACTTTTTGTGTGTTCTTCATAGTTTTCTTTTCTAGAAGTTTAGTTATTAAAGCCCTAATGCTTGACATGATTCACCAATGTGTTATAATCTGTAGGGTAGCGTTTTTTTGTTGCCTAAAGGGATATAGGGTTCTTACTACATGTATTTCACGTCAAAATTTTGAAATTGGTAAAACCCTAGTTTTGAAACTTACTGTCAGTGCGCTTTGATTTTGAATTCCGCTGCAGCGGACCAAAAATCCGCTGACAGCGGAACCATTTGAGACCAATATTGTTGCCTATTAAATTCCGCTGCAGCGGCTAGAAATCCACTGACAGCGGTGTGATTTCCGCTGCAGCAGACACTTTTCCGCTGGCAGCGGTGAGCAACTTCAGAGAGTAGGGGTAGTCTGAACCCCCAACTTCCGCTGCAACGGCTAGTTTCTCGCTGACAGCGGTGGCCTTTCCGCTGCAGTGGTTACTTTTTCGATGACATCGGAAGTCTTCTTTGTGCACTGTTTGGTTCTCTGTATCACTTAGGTCTGTGCCTTCATTGGGTACTTGTATACCATGTTTTAACAACCTTTGTTGATATGTTTGTAGAAAATGTTTAGATCACGCGGTAGAACAAACAAGCAACCCGGTAGGGGTGACTCTTCTAGTGGTCGGGGAAATGGTAAACAACATGCAGCCCCCTAGGCCCAACAAAGGCTATTGGCAAGAATAAAAAAAACCAAAAGGCCAACTCCCGACCCATCAGAATCAAGTGAATACATCCCCTCCCGGGAGGCTTCGGAGGGAAACAGTGGGGCATCCTTGGCAGAGGCTTTGTCCCAACCCAGGAGGCTTGTCAACGAGCCTACTAGCTCAGAGTCTTGTGACAGTTTGGGTCTTTCCAGTGACTCCACACCCCCTTAGGATACTGGTGTAGCAGCTCAGTCCACCGCCCCTTCTTCTATCAACCTTGACAGTTCTGATGATACACTAGATGATGGCAGGAGTGGTGACACCCAAGTACAGGCAGTGGGACTACTCCGGACCACAAATCCATCAGTGTGGAGGGATCAGTTTGTTTCTGAACCGGCCTACCACAAATTCAGAGAGTGGTGGCCCCACAAGTCACTTATCCCTAGAGTCCTTTCATTGATAGGGATCTTCTACCTCATAACCTTAATGTAAAAAAGCAATTTGAGTAAAGGGCGGAGTGGAAGTTCTTCACCAGCAGGGTTGAGGACGCAAATGAATATATTGTGAAGGATTTTTATGCCAATGTAGCCCACACAAAAAAGGGTCATATATCTTACCCAGGTTCGGAACAAGAAGATATTGTACACTGGTAGTGCATTCAACGACTATGCTGGCTTTGCTAATGAATATGAGACTCGCTACCAGGAGAAAGTGGATATGGGGGATTTGGCTCGCACATGGTTGGCTTCTGTTATTGCTATACCGGGGACTACTCCAGCTTGGTTGACTCCAGGGGCCATTATTTACAGGAACACACTCAACTTCGAGGCTAAGGGTTGGGCGACCTTTGTTTGCAGCCGGATAGATCCCATCCTTCATGACAGTGACATGCCCCTCTCACGGGCTCTGATTGTGGGAGTGATTATGGATGGCATCCCGATCAATGTCGGGAATATCATGGCCAGGGTGATTGACCGGATAGTACAGAGGAATGAAACCTCTTATCCCTTTCCCAACTTCCTCACTATGTACTTTAAGGACATAAAAGTTGAGGGAAGGGACTTTGATGTTACAGTGAGGCCAAAATCAGCTTTCTCATGGTATAGTTTGAAGGGTGTTGAATCAAGTCACTACATGGTTTTGAAGATTGACAAATGCCAACCCAGTTGAACCAGGTCCATCAGGGCAAACATAGTCAAACAGACCCATTGGCACAAGAAGCGTCCATGCATAAGAGATACACATTATCTGTGAACTAAGAGGTTATCTCCTAAGCGAAAAGGTTGCAAATTGATAAGGAGATGGACTTCGATTTCAAGTAGGACTGAAACAAGATGGAGGAAGTTGAGATAAATACAAGCTCTTCCACCAAGGAAGAGTTGCATTAGAACTGAACAACAACATCTCAACTACTGACTCTATAAAGTGTTTAAGCATTCCTGCTGAAGATTTGACGCACAAACACAGAAGTGAAACAAGAATTGAAAGCAAAATTACCAAAGCAATTTTGCAAGCAGAATCTTTGTGCGACACAAAATCTACTTGAACCAACTAGAAGAATCAGTTCCATCTGTTATCTTTTGAGTCTAGTTGGTTGTAGTGGGTGATTAAATATTGTATCTTTCAGCTTTATCTAGAAGCAATTGTAATAGGTACACACTGTTCAAGTTAGAGTTAACTTGAAGTTTGTCGCAATTAGCTATAGGCTAGCTTGCCACAAAGGGATTAGAGTTAGTCCATAGGTTTACAAAAGAGTTTATTTTGTAAATGCTGTTTGGCTTAGAGTTGTAGTGAAGAGTTTGGGAAAATCCTACTGGGAAGTAGGTCGTGGTTTTTTCATCTTTTGAGCCAGGTGTTTTCCATGTAAAATTGCTGTGTTATTTAAATTCTGCAATTACTTTTCCGCAAACTGTAGAAGTTGGAACACCAAGAAGAACCAGGTTCTTCTATAAAGACTGCACTCAAAAATTGGACACCACACAAATCACTCTCCCTTTTGTGTGGTATTGACGTATAAAACATCAATTGGTATTAGAGCGGGTTATCCTTGAAAAGACTAACACCTTGGAAAAGATCAAAATGAGTACACCACCTGAAAGCTGGGAGGGTCAATCAACTGCAAGGCCACCACTCTTTAATGGCCAGTATTACTCCTGGTGGAAGAACAAGATGAATGATCACTTGATTGGAGAATACTATAAACTTTGGGACATAGTCACTGATGGTCCTCTAGCCACCATGAAGAAGACTTCTGAAGGAGTAGATGTACCAAAAACTAAAACTGACTGCACTGCTGAGGATCTGAAGAAATGGGAGAAAAATGGTAAGGCCAAAAAGTGACTAGTGTGTGGACTAGGTCCAGACGATTATACTAGGATTCAAAGCTGAACCACTGGCAAAGAAATTTGGGATACCTTGCAAGTATCCCATGAAGGAACACCTAAAGTGAAAAGTCAAGAGGTACTCTACTATACTCTCAGTATGAAAACTTCACTATGAAAGAAGGAGAGATAATCCAAGAGATGTACACTAGGTTCACAACTCTGACAAATGAACTCAAGTCTCTCGATAGAATCATTCTTGAAGAGAACAAGGTGGAGAAGATCCTGACAAGGGTCTTACCAATTTCCTGGGAAAGTAAAATCATTGCTATCCAGGAATCCAAAAATATGGCAACCCTCAGATTGGACGAGCTAATTGGAAACCTTACTGCCTATGAACTTAGAAGACATACGATGAAAATGGATGCTCCAAAGGAACGGAGTCTAGCAATGAGAATCACTGAGGGAGCATATCTGGAGGAAGATGAGATGGCCATGATCACTAAGGAATTCAGAAACATCCTCATAAGGAAAAAGGGCATCTCAAGAGGTGGAAACTACAACAAAGCTAAAGCTCCAGAAAGGCCAGCCAACGAGGGATGCTACAAGTGTGGAAAGACTGACCACCATATCAAGAATTATCCTCAATGGGAAGTGGAATGGAAAAATGAGAGATTTAAAAGAAGGAACATGAAGAAGGAATTGGTCCAACCCAAGAAAACCACAACAAAAGCTATGGTTGCTGCTTGGGGGGAAAGCTCAGATGAAGAATCAGAAGATGGTGAGAATGAAGAACAGGCGCTCATGGCAATTGGCGAATCTGATGAGGAATCATATGAAGAACCAGAGGTAAGTATATCCCATCTCAAAAACAAAATAAAGTTCCTATCTAAAGAAAAACTCTCTGAGTTGCTACTTGATTTCATGGATGATTTCGAAGAAACAACCAAAGATAAAGAACAACTCTCTAAAGAGTGTGCAATGCTAAAAGCAAAGTGCATGAACCTGGAAATAAGAGCAAGTGAATCTGAAAAGAAAAACACTGTCCTGATGAACTAGGTTCATCCACTTGAAATTAAGATTCTAGAGCTAAAATATGAAAATTTAAAATTAAAGCTAGGATCTAGTAAAATGATTGTTGATCATTCTCATACCATGTTAGAAGAAAATGTGAGAAAACTAAAAGATAAGATGTATACCAAGGATGAACAGATAAGGACACTTAAAGAAGAACTTGGTAAAGTCAAACATGAATTAGATCGAACTTGTAAATGGAATAAATCCTCTGATGCCTTGACATGGATTCAAGAAAATCATAGTAGCAACCACAGAGGACTTGGCTTTGGGAGTCAATTGCCCAAGTGGGATCCCAAAAGCAAATATCTCACTCTCCTTGAGAATAAAATTTTCACCCACTGTGGTAAGACTGGTCATTACAAAACTGAGTGTACTGCAAAAGAGCAGGCCAGTCGAAGAAATGAGAGTTTTGTTAAAAAGAAAAACTGGTTACCAAATTGGGCCAGAAAAAGCTTAATTCATCCTTTCACTCATAGAAAAGGACCCAAACTAGTTTGGGTTCTTAAGACTAACCCCTGATTTCTTTTTCTAGGTTCAAGTGAGAGGAAGCAACCAAATTTGGTACTTGGATAGTGGCTGCTCAAAACATATGACAGGGAACAAGGAACAGTTCCTTTCACTTGAAAACCTCAAAGGAGGAAATGTCTCCTTTGGAAATGGAAAGAAAGGTGAAATTATTGGGGTTGGTAAGGTAGGTAAGGATGACACACGTTCCATTGAACATGTGTACTTGATAGATGGCTTGAAATATAGCCTGATCAGTGTGTCACAATTGTGTGACAGAGGTAACCTGGTTGCTTTCACTTCCACAAAATGTTTTGTGATTAACCTGCTCACTGACAAGATTGTTTTGCAGGGAAAAAGAATGAATAACATCTATGTCATAGACTTGTCCGCACTGTCTAAAACTTGCTTAAGTGTGTTGGACAATGATCCCCTCCTTTGGCACAAACGACTTAGTCACGGGAGTCTAAATCAGCTTAACAAATTAGTCTCTAAGGACTTAGTGGTAGGGCTTCCTAACATTAAGTTCAAGGAAGACAAAGTCTGTGAGGCATGTGCAAGGGGGAAACAGGTAAGATCCTCATTCAAAAGCAAGAAAATGGTCAGTACAACCAGGACGTTAGAACTGGTTCATATGGACTTATATGGTCCTATGAGAACTCTGAGCAGATGTGGTAAGAAATATGTAATGGTGCTAGTTGATGATTACTCAAGGTTCACTTGGACCTTATTTCTGACATCTAAAGATGAAGCATTTGATATGTTCACTTCATTTGTTAGAAAAACTCAAAAACAGTTAGGAAATCAACTAGCATCAATAAGATCTGATCATGGTACTGAATTTGAGAATGCAAAGTTTGCTGAATTCTGTGATGAACATGGTATAAATCACAACTTTTCTGCCCCTAGAACCCCATAGCAAAATGGGGTTGTTGAAAGATAGAACATAACTCTTGAAGATATGGCTAGAACCATGCTTCTTTCTAGCAAACTACCCCATAGCTTCTGGGAAGAAGCAATAAACACTGCATGCTACATAATAAATAGATGCATGACCAGACCACTGTAGAGAAAACTTCTTATGAATTACTTAAAGGGGAAAACCCAACATATCCCACCTTAGGGATTTTGGATGCAAGTGTTTTGTGCACAACAATGGAAAAGATTCCCTATGTAAATTTGATCCCAGAAGTGATGAGGGAGTATTCTTGGGATATTCATCACATAGCAAAGCTTATAAAGTGTACAATAAAGAACTATGTGTGTAAAAGAGAGTGTGCATGTTGTATTTGATGAAACTAACACTCTTTCTGAGAGACAGGAACCAGAAAACGAGGAGCTTGGACTGGTGAGAAGCAGTGAGCACATTGAAGCAAATATGGAAGATGGAATAGGTCCAACTACCCCAAGCAACATGGCAGGGGGAACTCAACATGTGCACCCTGGCCCTAATCCTGTTCCACAACAACAAGACACCATGGGATCATCTAGAAGTGAACAATTGGTGTTCAAACCACACAGATATCAGAGTTCTTACCCTCTTGAGATCATCATAACAGATTTGACATTCGGAATCAAAACAAGATCCTCTTTGAAAAATTTGTGTGCGTTTGATGCTTTTCTATCCTTGATCGAACCAAAGAACATTGGTGAAGCCTTACAGGATGCTGACTGGGTTAATGACATGAAAGAAGAGCTGAATCAATTTGAAAGAAGTCAAGTATGGCACTTGGTACCCAGACCACTAGACAAATCAGTAATTGGCACAAAGTGGGTCTTGAGGATGGAACTGTTACAAGAAACCAGGCCAGACTGGTTGTCCAAGGATATAGTCAAGAAGAGGGAATTGACTATGATGAGACCTTTGCTCCTGTGGCAAGATTGGAGGCAATCAAACTTCTTATAACATTTGCTGCACACATGGAATTCACTCTCCATCAGATGGATATAAAGAGTGCTTTCCTCAATGGCTATTTAAAGGAAGAAATATTTGTCAAACAGCCTCCAGGTTTTGAAAGCAAGGAGTCACCTGACCATGTATACAAACTTGACAAGGCTTTGTATGGACTCAAACAAGCACGAAGAGCATGGTATGAGCGGCTATCAAAATTCCTGCTAGAACATGGATACAAACGAGGTAAAATTGACAGTACCTTGTTCTTAAAGAAAAAAGGTAAGGATTTTCTGGTTGTGCTAATATATGTGGATGATATCATATTTGGGGCAACCTCTGAAAAATTGAGTAAGGAATTTGCTAAACTTATGGGGAGTGAGTTTGAGATGAGTATGATGGGTGAGCTAAACTTCTTTTTAGGCTTGCAAATCAAGAAAAACTCAAATGGAACAATGATCCATCAACAAAAATATGTGAAGGAATTGCTCAAGAGATTTAAAATGGAAGACTCAAAAGAAATTGACACCCCCATAGCCACAACTACAAAATTAGATGTGGATGAACCTGGTTCATCCGTTGATCAGAAGCTATACAGAGGGATGATTGGGTCTTTGTTATATCTCACTGCCAGCAGACCTGATATTGTGTTCAGTGTAGGACTGTGTGCTAGATTTCAGGCAAATCCAAAGGAGTCCCATCTAACTGCAGTGAAGAGAATTCTGAGATATCTGAAGGGCACTACTGATTTATGTCTTTGGTATCCTAAAGGTAGTAATTTCGACTTTGTAGGATATGCTGATGCAGATTATGCTGGTTTATTGGTTGACAGGAAAAGTACCTAAGGCATGGCTCACTTTTTGGGCTCTTGCCTTGTGTCTTGGGCCACCAAGAAACAAAATTCAGTAGCCTTGTCTACTGCTGAGGCTGAATATGTGGTTGCAGCCTCATGTTGTGCTCAGTTTCTATGGATCAAGCAACGACTCATGGATTTTGGCATAGAGGTTAGATGCATTCCTATTTTCTGTGACAACATTAGTGCAATTAGCATGACAAAGAACCCGGTTCATCATAAGAGAACTAAGCACATAGATGTCAGACACCATTTCCTAAGGGATAACTATGAAAAAGGAATGATCTCAATCGAATTTTGTGCTACTGACAAACAAATTGCAGATATCTTTACTAAGGCACTAAGTAGGGAGCATTTTGAGAGAAACAGGCTTGAATTAAGGATGATTAATATCACCTAATTGAGATTTTGTTTTTGGATAGAAACACTAAAATAGGTAACTAACCAGACTAATTGTTGCTCAGTATCATGACTTTATTGTCATACTCTCTTGCCATGTATTAATATGATTCCCTGGTTGCTAATGATGTTTTTCTATCTTTGTAAATTGAGGCAAATTAAAGACTATAACACGATGAACTTGGTTCATCTGACTGACAAGGTACGTGCTCATCTCCATACACTTATTGATATATTTATAGTCACACATGAGCAGGACTCTATCTATATTTGGTTCATTTCAAATTTTTATTACTTATCCCAAAATGAACCTGTTTCAAAGAGTCCCATCGAACCTTAATTAGCTTAGATATTAGGGAGTCATAACCGTCTAATCACTGACACTCCTGCAGCAGTTAGACTTCCACTTGCTAAAGAATCATGCCCGTTGTACACTTAATAACCACATCTTTAAAAGGACATCATTACCTCCTCTCTTCAAAAACATAATCGTCGAACCAAGTTCATCATTCCTCTCATATCAAAGCGATCAACTTTCTTCTCTCCCTAAATCTTCATAACAATGTCTTGTTCACCACCCCCTGCTTCATCTTCATCAACCAACATTGGTTCTAATTCTCCATCGATACACAACTCACATTCTCCAACCATCTCTTCGACCCCCCAAAACCCTCCAGTTCCTGAACCTATTCCCTAGCCCACTCCTTTACCCAAATTAGTCCCAGCCGTTACACCTAGCCCCACTCCAGCCCCCAAACAACGTAGAGTAAAGGTGTTGGCCAGGAAAATAGTTGCATCTGCTTCTCGTGCCAAATATTTAAATGAGATACTTCAAGCTAGCAAGGTACAAGAATCTGAATCCTCTAGTGAGTCCTTCAAATATGCAAATGATGATGAAGCACCAGGTTCATTTGACACTGAAAAGGGAAATCTTGAAGTTGGGTCTACAACTGAAGTGGCTGAAAACAAGTTTATCTTGATTGGGTCGATAATGTATGTAGAGGTACCGGATAGGCGAATAAAAATTGGGAAGAATATAAACATTGAGAGAGAGGGAGAAGGGAGTTCAGAAAGGGGATTTGGGAAGGAAGGTGCCACTCTGGATATTTGTGGACCCGCTCCTGTGATTGTTGAGGAAAGAGTCAAAGCTTTAGGGGGAAGCAATTCTGGGGAAGCAACAACAGGTCTTGAAAGCCTACAACAAACAATAGATGAACCTATTTCATCTATTGAGGAAACGTTGGCTGAGATGCTGAAAAGTTGGGGGAGTCCTACAATCCCAAAAATAAGAGAACTCCAAAATCCAAGAAAGCTAATAACGCGGTTCCAACCAAGAAGAGGAAAGCTTCATCATCTGCTGATGCTCCTGCCTCAAAGAGTCGTGCTACTAGAAGCACTGTTAGGCAACACGAAGAAGAATTGGAAAAAGCTCTGAGAGAGAGCAAGAAGAAGAAGTCTGCCAAGGGAAAGGCGAAAGTTGGAGAGCCTATTGAGGCAGTTCATGTTGATGACGATGAGTTGGACCTGGTCTATCATGAGGAGAATCCAACACCAGTTGAGGTTGAGACACCAAAACCCAAGAAAGCTAAGGCTTCTTCCAAGAAGTCAGCATCTGTGTTTGCCACACCCTCAACGATTGCAAAAAGGACTAGGTCTGAGTCAAAGAAAGTAAAGATTGTTGATGATGAGGAATGGAGTGGAGAAAAAGAGGAAGTGTTTGGTCAGGAGACTGACAAACTCACAATGTTTGGAAAGCGTACTATCTTGAAGGGGAAGCTGTTTAGAGACCTTGAGGAATCAGGGATGATTTTCTTGATGGAGGATGCACAAGAGTGGAAGGACATGGTTCTTCACCTTGAGGGAAGGCTGGCTAGGAATGAGTTGGTTGAATTTATGGCCAACGCAGTTGTAAAAGATGGCAGGGTATCCTCCATGGTTCAAGGAGTTGAGATTTTGTTTGATGCAAAGGAATTGGGGGAAATACTGAATATCTCTTCTAAGGATTATGATGATTACACAAGGCAAATGTGGCCTAATCTGGATGATTTGCCCTCAGCTCTTCAAATCACCAGGTCCTTCTATGAGAATGAGCAAGAACTGGAGCCCAGGCCAGTGTTTAAGAGTGAGATGAGGCCTCAGCACAAACTGTTCTTTGAGTTTGTGATCAAATTTCTGCTGCCTCGGCAAGAGCGAAGGCACATTGCCAGCTACATGGACCTCACACTAATGGAATGCTTGTACAGGGGTAAATAGATCAATTGGCCGGCCTTTATCATCCAGCTCTTGGATAGGGTTGTGAATGGAACCAAGGCACATGTTATACCTTATGGGTTTATCGTGACTGCTGTGTTTGCTCACTTCAAAGTTCTAGTGAAGAATGGTGAAATGGCTACTGCTAAGGACTACTTTGGGAAGAATACGTTGTTGTCCTGTGACTATATTGCTAATATTCCTTAGGATGAACCTGGTTCATCCAGGAAAATGTCTGTAAATAGCAAGGTCAGGACTCTTGTCCAGGAGGGTGAGATCAAGGATGCGGAGATCCTTCGTTTGAAATCTCGCCTTATTGAGGTTGAAGCTGAGCGGGATGCTCTCAAAGCTGAATTAGCCAAAGAAAAGGAGAAGAATGAGGGTGTTCTTCATCAAATGCTCTCCCTTCTTCAAGCCAAGACTACAACCTCCTCTGCCCCTTCCCAGCCTTAGGAGTCCAGTGCCACCAAATACCCTCTTTATGACCCAGTTGGAAATTGTCTTATCCTGTTCTGCTTTTTGTTTTCTGTTTTGCTCATGGTTGCGGCTGTTTTTAATTATTTTTGTGCATGGTGCCTGATCTGTTATCTAATCAATGAATTTTGCTTTTTGGTTATTGATTTTATCTCAATTTCTTATATATTTTACATTTATTGGTTTCTTTTGATGATTAATCCATGCTTTGCACCTGCAGTTGCCTCAATGGCCATGAGTAATTGTTAATACTTATGGTAAGATTATTATTTTGTAACTTTTCGATGATGCCAAAAGGGGGAAGATATATGTGTTTTTCTAAATTTCAAAGATTTTGTGATATTTATAACCTAATGAACATGGTCTCTCTATGATGAATGCTTAAATCTATAACAAAGTGTCTATGTTGGATTGAAGTATGTACATGGTTAAGCACAGAGTTTGTCATCATCAAAAATGGGGAATTTGTTGAATCAAGTCACTGCATGGTTTTTAAGATTGACAAATGCCAACCCAGTTGAACCAGGTCCATCAGGGCAAACATAGTCAAACAGACCCATTGGCACAAGAAGCGTCCATGCACAGGAGATAAACATTATTTGTGAACTAAGAGGTTATCTCCTAAGCGAAAAGGTTGCAAATTGATAAGGAGATGGACTTCGATTTCAAGTAGGACAGAAACAAGATGGAGGACGTTGCGATAAATACAAACTCTTCCACCAAGGAAGAGTTGCATTAGAACTGAACAACAACATCTCAACTACTGAATCTATAAAGTGTTGAAGCATTCCTGCTGAAGATTTGACGCACAAACAAATAAGTGAAACAAGAACTGAAAGCAAAATTACCAAAGCAATTTTGCAAGCAGAATCTTTGTGCGACACAAAAGCTACTTGAACCAACTAGAAGAACCAGTTCTATTTGTTATCTTTTGAGTCTAGTTGGTTGTAGTAGATGATTAAATATTGTATATTTCAGCTTTATCTAGAAGCAATTGTAATAGGTACACACTGTTCAAGTTAGAGTTAACTTGAAGTTTGTCACAATTAGCTAGAGGCTAGCTTGCCACAAAGGGATTAGAGTTAGTCCTTAGGTTTACAAAAGAGTTTATTTTGTAAATGCTATTTGGCTCAGAGTTGTAGTGAAGAGTTTGGGAAAATCCTACTGGGAAGTAAGTCGTGTTTTTTTCACCTTTTGAGCCAGGTGTTTTCCACGTAAAATTGCTGTGTTCTTTAAATTCTGCAATTACTTTTCCACAAACTGTAGAAGTAGGAACACCAAGAAGAACCGGGTTCTTCTATAAAGACTGCACTCGAAAATTGGACACCACACCAATCACCCTCCCTCTTGTGTGGTATTGACGTATGAAACATCAAAGGGTCCTGACAACCCCAAAGCCAAAGGCAAAGCCACCACCTCTACTGCCCCTGGTAATTCTACTGCTGTCGAGCCCTCCACTACTGCCGAGGGTTCCACTGCTGGTGAGGGGCTCACTGTTTCTACCATCCCAGAGTCTTCCTCGGGTCCTTCTATTGCCATTCCAGTCCCAGTTCCTACATCTTCCACCTACCCTCAGAATGCTTTGAGAGTGTCTCACACACTATCTGGTATCACCAACCGACTGCATGTAGCTTCTTCTAAGCTCACTGATCTTACTACTACTATTGCAGCTCGGTCAGCTCCAGCACAGATTTAGTTGCCTCCAACACTGGAGGAGATCTTGAGGAGTCTGGATGATAACCAGAAGAAGATTATGGAGACCATGGACAAGCATGGGAATGAGATTCATTCTTTGGGAAAATCTGTGAAGAAAATGAAGAAGTCTCAGGATGATATAAAGAATAACCAGGTGGAGATGCAGAAGACTCATGATGATTTGAAGAAGGAGGTCGCGACGCTCACAGCGTCGGGGGACATCCCCCTTGATTTGTTGATAGGAGAGCCCGCACCTACTGATTAGGCTGCACAGGGTCAGGAGCAGGAGTTTACTTCAGCCCCAGTTCGTAGGGGAGTCATCCCACGAACTGATGACATGGAGATCCAGAGGATCTAGCTGGAGAGGCCTCCTCACAGCCACATGACCCTACTCCATCCACTGCCACTGTGCCTTCTTCTACAACTGACCCAGACCCCATGCAGACTGAGGCATCATATGGCGTTCTCTTTTACTCTATCACCCTTTTCCCTTTTCTATATTTTTGTGCATTTAGCATTGAGGACAATGTTATTTCTTATTGGAGGGAGTGGCCTCTATTTGGAGATTCAGACAATTTGACATATTTTGGGTTGTAATAACTTCTGATACTATTTTTCTTTTCTTTATTTGCATTTCCGTACTTTTAGTTGTTTCACTTTTGGTATTTATATATTTAGATTNGTATATTTGTCTTAATCCCCTATTGTACATATTCATTTCTATTTTTCGTATTTTTACTTTATAACTTCTTTAGTTTTTCCATTTATAGTTTAGCTTCTTATTTCGTTTAGTATCTTCTTTTTGAATTTATAGCTTCTTATTCACTTTTTCGTTGTCAATAAGCCCTTGGTTTTCTTAAAGACACAGTTCTTTCCAAGGGTGAAAATTGTGTGAACCGGGTGTCTCTTCCCTACGACGGACGGTGTGACGACCTTCTTAAGGGATTGAGTCCATTTTTCATTTTGTTTTTGTTTTCCCTTGTTTTTGTGGTATTGAATAAATGTGACTCGAATAAGCTTAACTTGGCACCAACATACTTACATTTGACCTCATGGTTAGAGACAAGTTACTGACGAGTCTTTTTCTTATTGTGACCCTTAGAGTCTTGAGTTGACTAAAATTGTTGTCAGGTGGTGTTTATAGCCATATGTGATTCTTCAATCTAAACCGAGGTTGTTGTGGGTCCTCGACTGTATTCCCTTTAATGATCCTGAGGTTTGAGAGGTAAGGTTTGAATTGCATATCCCGAGTGTCGTGCCTGAAAGTCTAGAACTTGCCCCAAGTTTTTTTCTAGGCGAAATCCTAAGTTAGCTCGACTTGTGAAATGATCATAGGCTCTCCTCGATTCCATGTTGCAATTGAAGACTTCCATAGCCCACCATGATAGTATCCTTAGTCAACCCCTTTTGAGCCTAAGCCTATTTGTTCAAACCACATTACAAACCTTAATCCGTTCTCTAATGACCCTCTCTTGGCACCCATTCTTTCCTTGAGCTCTCATGATGAATAATAGTCTAAATCATAAGTATGGGGTAGAGACGGGAAAATCCAAAGTGATGAAAGGAATTGTCGAAAAAAGGAAAGGCCAATAAAAGATTGAAAAACAAAACAAATCAAAAAGAAAAGTAAAGGGTGAAAGGATTCAATAAAGCAAAGTTGAAAAGTCTTGGAATGATGAAAAAAAGGAGAAAAGTGAGCCTCAAGTTAAACAAAGAGCGACAATGAGTCTCTCTAAGTTCCTTAAGGAAAAGAAAATGACTCAAAGCGTCAAGAAAAACATGAGCCAAATTGTGAAAATGGAGTGCTTAAGGCTATCGTAGTTCATAATGTCCAAATTTGATCCAAAAAACCTTCATTACAGTATGTTAAAGCCCTATAGGATCTCAAGTTGAGTGAGCTTACATTAGTGGTGATTTACACGAGGGGCAAGCCTATGGTACTTAAAGTCGGACTTGTGGCATTCTATTGAGAGTGAAAAGCGCACCTCTTGCTAATCCCAATTCTGAGAGTACACTCTATATGGTGAGATGAGCTCATGGAGAGTGGAGGAGAAAGAGTCGGGGATCCATTGTGATTTAGGTGAAAGAGAGAAGCTCTTTGACGAATTGAGTCAACTCTTGAAGCTTTGGTGTCATATTAGATCTAGTGAACTAAGAAATTCATTGCATAATTTTGTCAATAATGCATTTGTGTTGAGAGTAATTGTTAGTCCCAATTGAAGCTTGATGAAGTCACATTTGAACAGCTGAAATACTTTTTCTTTTTTTACGGAGGTGGGAGTTATCTTGTTTTCTTGAGGACAAGCAAAGACTTAAGTTTGGGGAAGTTGATAACTAGGGATTTGTACCTATTATTTACTCTCGTTCTATTAGGTTTTGAGGCAAAATTGCATTAAGATACTCCCGAAATTTGATGCAAGGTGTTTAAATTGCAGGATTTGAGTTGAATTGAAGATATTGACTAAAGATAACTCAAACAGGACAAAACTTGCACTGCCCCAGAAACCCAGTAGAAGCGCTGAGAGCGCCACTATTCCGCTGCAGACGGCGGAATTCCATCCGCTGCCCCGGTTCAAACTTTAGAGAGTTGGGTTTTTAGACCAATTTGAGCCGTTGTCCACGTTAAAATTCTGCTGCAGTGCTGCCCTAGCCGTTGCAGCGTTCAACATTCCGCTGGGAGCGTGTTTTAAAGATCAGAGAGTCACCAACTTGGATTCTTCACAATATCGCGGTCAGCGGTGAAATTCCGCTGCCGTGCTTTCATGAGCCGATGTAGCGTTGCAGTTTTCCGTTGGGAGCGGAATGAAGATCCAAAGAAGTTTCAAATCCCAAAGGGCTGCAGGGGTTATTATTCCGCTGCAGCGGAAGTCATTCCGCTAGGACATCTATTATTTCGCTGGGAGAGAAATCTTCATAGGGACAATTTTGTTCAGTATTTTCAGCCTTGTATAAATACAACATTTTCTCATTTTTAGGGCATCAGACATTGTAGTGAGCTCGTGAATAGTGCTTTTGTTCCGTTTTGAGTAATTTTAGCTTAGATTCTACCATACTTCTTAGATTTTATTCTTGTAATCAACATTTATGTTTTTAATTTCATCTTCTATCTTAGTTTCTTCCATGAAAATGAGTAGCTAGACCCTCAAGCTAGGGTTGTTACCCAACCCTAGTGTGGGTAACTAATGGTTGCAAACACTAATTCATGCCTTTTTAACTAGGGTTATTTTTGAGAGAGATGACCCAAGTCTAGGTAAATGTCATGACCCGAATTTCCCACCGTCGGGACCGTTATGGCGCCTAACATTAAACGCGCTAGGCAAGCCAACGTTATCAGTTATTTTATCGTATTCCTTTATTCTTAACAATTATCAAACATTTTAATAAAATCAACGGAAATAAAGATGCGGTGGAATAGAATATCACGGTTTGGTTTAAATACTAATACATAATTCATAATAACTACTCCCAGAATTGGTGTCACAATTTCACGGGCTGTCTATGAATATACAAATAAAGGTCTGAACAAAACAAAATACAATTGTCTCAGAAATACATAAAGACAGGAAAGAAATAGGATAGATGGCGACGCCAAGTCCTGCGGACGCCTGCAGGACTACCTCGAGTCTCCACTGGACTAAAGGCAACAACCACGATCTAGGGTCTGAAGTGTCCAGTACTGGGATCTGCACAAAAAAATATGCAGAGTGTAGCATCAGTACAATCGACCCCATGTACTGAGTAAGTGTCGAGCCTAACCTCGACGTAGTGACGAGGCTAGGACACGACAACCAAATAATCATGTGCAATTTAATCATATACGGAGACAATAATAACAACAAGAAATGAGCAGCTAAATACAAAGAAAGGGGGAACATGCTGAGGGGAGGAAATATCGAATAATGGAATAACGAAGTAAAACAACAAATTAGATATCAATTTAAACAACATAAATAGTAACACAAAGACAAGTGCACGACATCACCCTTCGTGATTTTACTCTCATCCTCACAATAAATCAATAGAAACGGCACGACATCACCCTTCGTGATTTTACTCTCATCCTCACAATAAATCAATAGGAACGGCACGACATCACCCTTCGTGATTTTACTCTCATCCTCACAATAAATCAATAGGAACGGCACGACATCACCCTTCGTGATTTTACTCTCATCCTCACAATAAATCAATAGGAACGGCACGACATCACCCTTCGTGATTTTACTCTCATCCTCACAATAAATCAATAGAAACGGCAGGACATCACCCTTCGTGCTTTTAATTTCATAATATGGCACGACATCACCCTTCGTGCTTTACACTCTCTCACAATATCATACACGACATCGCCCTTTGTGCTTTACACTCTTCCTCACTCAAACAAATCAATAACAACACCCCGACAGGGAAATCAACAATATAAACAACAATAATAAAGCCATAACGTTCCGGGAAGGGAGCCAATAGTAGAATCAAAATATCCCACAAGGGAAACAACTATAACCAATCTCACTGAGTTACTTAACTTCACGTAGAAATTCTCAACTTGAACCAATACTCAACAATGATCAATACCAAGGAAATACCACCAACATGGATAATTATCAAATTAAACTCAAATAATGCTTAATGAAAATTCACATATATCATAATATTTGACTCACGGGCATGCTTAACACCAACATATAGGTACTTGCCACCTCACCTATACGTTGAACATGATATCAACACATAGCAAATAGGACACAACACATATTCCCTCAAGCTAAGGTTAAGCCAAACACTTACCTCGAATTCCACGACCAAACTCAAGCCTCAATTACCGCCTTCCCTTTAGAACTCGCCTCCAATTCATTTGTATCTAGACATAATTGGCTTAAAAATATCAATAAATGCTAAATAATTCAACCCCAATGCTTAATTATATGTTTTCTATCATTCTTCCGAAAAAGTCAAAAATCGACCACGGGCCCGCTTAGTCAAAACACAAGGTTCGGACCAAAACTCGATCACCCATTCACCCACGAGCCCGAATATGTAATTAGTTTCGGAATCCGACCCCAAGACGAGGTCTAAATTCTAATTTTACAAAAAGCCCTAACTCTACCCAAATCCCCAATTCCTACCATGAAAACCCTAGGATGTTTTTTGTAAATTGATGAAAAACAATGAAGAGTTCAAAGAAAATAGTTAATGGACACTTACCTATGATTTTGGGAAGAAAAGCTCTTGAGAAATCGCCCTAAGTCTTCTATTTTTGTAAAATTTTAAAAAGAAAACGACTGGAGTTCTATTTTTTAAAACCTCACAGCCCGACTCTCGCACCTACGGTGCTTGGGTCGCACCTGCGCAAGCGTACGTGCGGGAATTCCTCCGCTTCTATAGAAATGAACAGAACCACTGGGGGTCGCACCTGCGGAATATCGTCCACACCTGCGAAAGGAGGGAAGGCTGGGCTGGGCAGCACATGCGGCTAAAGACGCGCACCTGCGGGCTCGCACCTGCGGCCCTAGGCTCACAGGTGCGGGCACACCAGAATTGGTGCACCAGTAGTGATTTTCCAAGTCTAAGCACCCCGACACCTACCAGAAACTCATCCGAGCCCTCGGGGCTCTGAACCAAACATGCACACAACCCTAAAAACATCCTATGGACTTACTCGTACGATAAAATCTCCAAAACAACATCTTAAACAACGAATTTAGCATAAAAATCAAAGAAAAATCTCAAGAACTTTCAAAGTTTCAAATTTCACAACTACGGGTCCGAATCACGTCATATGACCTCCGTTTCTTACCAAATTTTACAGGCATCACTCAAATACTATATTAAACCTGTACCGGGCTCCAGAACCAAAATACGGGTCCGATACCATCAATTTCAAATATAGCCAAATTTTCAAAAACTCTTAAAATTTCAGTTAAACAGTTTCTTTCAAAAATTTATTTCTCGGGCTTGGGACCTCGGAATTCAATTCCGGGCATACGCCCAAGTCCCATATTTTCCTACGGATCCTCCGGGACCGTCAAATCACGGGCCCGAGTCCGTTCACCCAAAATGTTGACCGAAGTCATCTTAAATTAAATTTTAATGGCAAAATTAGCATTTTTCTTAGTTTTTCATATAAAAGCTTTCTGGATATACGCCCGGACTATGCACACAAAAGGAGGTTTTCAAGGCCTCGGAACACAGTTTTGACTTGTAAAACGAGAGATGACTTTTTGGGTCATCACAGTAAATAGGCTAACAAGGTATTGGGGTGAACTCAAGAGATTGATAGCCTCAATTAAAGGGTAGAAACTAGAGATAGTGATACCCAACTTGAGCCATTTCATTTGATTAGTTGAAACATCCAATTGGGTTTAAGAAAGCCAAATTTGGGCAAAGTCACCCAAATTACCGAGAGGTATTGGGTGAGTAATTTAGTATGAGGTTATCTCACTTGCCCATGATTCACAAATCTATCCTAGATTTTAGACCGCGTTAGATGCTCACCTAGGAGTAAGTTGCAACCCTAGTGCCTTTTAACATTTGATAAAAATTCCACAAAAATATTGTAGTAGTTTAACAATAGTGATCTCTAGAACTAAAAGTAGTATAGATACAAAACCAACTATGTTAAGAAGAGCAATTAAGAACAAGAAACACCATTAAATCGGATAGAAACTCAACTCCCACTGCATAACTCCCTGTGGATATCGATCCCGATCCTGTCGGATAAAAATTACTTTGACCCTGCCTTGCTACTTAATAGTGGTATAGGTGGGCGTAAATCATTTCTCTACTGGGAGATATCCCTATCAGCTAGAAATCAAAGAAACAGGAAACCATCCCCTTGTCATCAGCAGAAGCAGAATACATGTCTATTAGAAAAGTAGTTGGTGAGATAGTGTGGTTACAAAGACTACGTGAAGAACTCACAGTCCCATTCTCTAGTCGTATTGCAGTGTTCTGTGACAGCCAATCAACACTTTACATAGCAAGGAATCCAGTATTCCATGAACGAACGAAACATATTGAGGTAGATTGCCATTTTGTTCGAAATAAACTACAAGAAGGGCTCATTTCTCTACATCACATTAGGAATGATAATCAACTTGCCGATATTCTCACTAAAGCACTAACTGGGATCAAACATTCCAACATCCTCAACAAGTTGGCAGTGACAATCTCACCTCCAACTTGAGGGGGGGGGGGGGGGGGG
>ML282667.1:0-17488 GCA_005239495.1 Nicotiana undulata | reverse complement strand
GGGCCAGACTACCTGCCTGTTGCGTGGGGGGGGGGGGGGGGGGGGGGTTGAGATCATTAGAATGTAAACATTGTATTATTTATGATCTTTTAGACCAATTGTACTTACAACATTAAGAGTAGTACCAAGCAGTTAGGTAGTCAGTTGAGTTAGTTAGATTTCCTAAAGTTAGTTAGTCGACTTCCTAAAGTTAATTAGTCGGTTAGTTGGAGTTGGGCCCCGTTACTTTTTTCTCTTCTGATTTTGCATTGTATATATACAACTTTGTTGAGCTAATGTGATTGAGACTTTCATTTCCAAATTCATTTTCCCTCCTTCTCGCAAATGCTCTCGTTTTCAGTCTTCTTCTTGAAGTCTCCATTCACGCCCTTGGAGCTCTTCTCGAGCTCAATTGTTACTTTTCTCTACTGATTTTGATAGTAACCGTTGTGACTTTCAGAATTATGATACACACAAGTTTTTATTTTATTTTATTTTATTTTATTAAATAAGATATTTAGTTTAATAAGAAGGATATTTAGGCAATTTGACTTTTAAGTTTTGGGGTTTCTACTTTTAATATATATATATATATATATATATATATATATATATATATATATATATATATATATATATATATATTATATTTCACCAACTTTTTAGTTTAATGGATTAGATGAGCAGTTATTTGAGTTAGTTTATTTATATTTAAATATTTTCTCATAGTACAAGAGTATATTTGGCCATTTGCGGTATATAAAAAAGAAGGCTTTTAGGCTAGGATGCTCTTTTGTTATTAGGAGTAATGTTTTTATTTTAGGTTGTTCAATGAATAATTCTTTTGTCCAAATTCTAAATCATGAATTTGTGCTCGACCTAGACTATTCCTATGGTCCGAACTAGGATGTATGTTATCTCCAACTTCTTTTTTAGCATTTAAATTATAACTTTATTTATTCATGTTATAAAGAAATAAAAGAAAACAACCTAAAATAATTCTAGGCGGCACTCTTAAAATCAACCAATTTATCTGTATTTGCTAGCAATCCAGTTTTTCAAGTAACGAAGATGAAGATACTGGCAGAAAATGACACCAGGTAGCTCCTCTAAAGAACTGTTATTTAGGGGTTAGCAAGTGTTCTTAATTTCATTTTTGGAATTATTCTAAATCTAAGGTTTTTAATTCAAATTTCATGACAAAATAAGTACTTCCTAATCTCTAAATAATATCATTAAGAATGACGGTTTGTGCACATACCCCAAGATACTGTGTGCGAAAAAAAAGGAGAATGTAGTTTGAAAATGGGGTAGGGCCTAGGATGTAAGAAAAATATTGGGTTCGTGTCAAATAGGTTACAAAGGGGATATGGCATGGCATGACTACTAGGTCCAACAATTAGCATAAAAAAATTAACGTTCTAAAATTTGGCATATGGCAGCCTAAAGTTATTTTCTCTCTTCTAATGGTTCAACCATCATCCTAAAAATAATCCCCATCAAAATTATTTTTCTACAAATAGCAAAAAATATTTAAAATTCTCTCTCTCTCTTCTCTCATAACAAACATCATCCTAGAAATTAGGTTCCATTTTCTTCAGTAGTATCCGAAAAAACTTTCAAATATTTTTTAATTATTTTTTTAATTTTTTATCTGTATATTCAAATATATATGCCACATTAATAATTATATTATTTGTATATCATCGTGTATAACATATTAATAATGTGTATATTGACAAAGTATATTAAAATTTTATTTTGTTTCTTTGTATAACACATTTCAGATTGAAAACTCAAGTTCAAGACGCCTCCACATGTGTCCCCTATTATATCCGGTGCATATCTCTATGTACATCCGTTATATCTCATATATATTATGCGTATTTGTGTATATCCATAAAAAAATGTGTTATATATACGATATACAATGTGATATACGCGGGCGCCCAAAAGAAAAATGTGTTGTATACACAATATACATAGTGATATACACAAACGTGCATAAGAACATGTGTGTGATATACACTGATGTACATGATATACAACGTGATATACATATGTCGTTGTTGGATTTTTGGGTCTGATTATTAACCTGAGACTAGTCTAAATCACTTCTAATCTTGCTCAAATTATGTATATAGCCTCATTTAGGCATTTTTAACCAATTTCAATCACATCCACTTGTTCAATCCAACCAAAAAAAGAAGAGAGAAGAAAAACAAAGTTGAAATGCATTTTTCTCTTAGTTTTTGCTTCTTATTTTCTCTGATGTGAGATCAACCTTACCTTTTCATTCCACTAATTTTTTTTGCATAATTTGCGAGAATGTTTGCTAAGCCATGAAAGCGAAAGAAAAGAGATAGAAGAAGAAATACAAGGAGAGAGAATATATAAGAAAGTAGTTTTTTAGGATTTGGCTATATAATGCCAATTGTTTGGGGCTATCTCTGCCAAACCTAATATAAGGTTAAAAATTGCCAATTCCTGTTATGTGTTGTCGTGGGATACCAAATTTTCATCATAATTTCGGTTGAATTCCATCTAACAATGGTCCATATTCTCTCTATACGAGGCCGAACGAAAATTTGCACAGACATCCTATTTGCGCAACATCATTTGGGGCGCAACCACCTTTTTAAATATTTTTGCATCTATAGCGAGTTAATTGTTTTCGAAATTAAAACATCATTATTACAAGCTTGAATAAGTGAGCCTTGAATTTCAAATATGAATAATATGTTTAAATAGGTCTTATCGAAAACTCTTATTTTCTAGTTTAAATCAAGTAGGTATGGTCGAAAATGCTTATTTTCATCTTCCAACATTTGTTATTTACAAGATTTCACGGGTTACATTAAAACGTCATCTAAAATCATCATTGATGCAAGCTTAAGAAGTTGCTTTTAGATTTCAAACTATGAAAAGTGAGTTCGTTGACAAATTAAGCTTGAAAACGTTGGAAGAGATGCAAATTTGCTATATAAACTACTCTTACTTTGATATTTTACCAAATGTCTTTGATATTTCGTACTAGAGGAAGAAGGATATGAGATGCCTGAACTTCATATAAAAATGTATGAATTTTAGTTATCTATGCTTGAACTTTAGGCAAAAATATTTACTTGTTATTTGATAACTAGGGATTATATAGTTTATTTTACACTCCTTTTTACTTGAGTTTTGAAATGTATACAAAAATAGTCCCAAAGGCTTACATGTTGTACTTGTTTGCAGGGTTTGGTAAAAAAGGTAACAATTAGTCAAAACCAGCTCAAAAAGGAGTGAAACATGCACAAGTACCAAGAACAAGTCCAAGCATAGTGCAACAGCTCCACTGCGTCCGCATTCCATTTAGTGCGGTCCGCAGTGAGGAGATTCAGAGAGGTGCATATCTTGGAAACTCAAGCATTGTGGCCGCAAAGCATTTTGTGCGGACCGCAGTAGCCTCACCGCGGCCGCAAGTGAGATTGTGCGGTTCGCAAGGATGGTGTTCAGAGAGCTGCGAGTTTGGAGGATTAATGCCAATGCGGTCCGCGGTCCTTTTTGTGCGGACCGCAGTAGAAGCCACCGCGGCCGTGACGCATTTTATGCGGCCCACAGTGGCCAAGTTCAGAGAGAAAAGTTTGAAGCCAAAAAGCCTCACCGCGGCCACACTCCATTTCTTGCGGTCCGCTGTACCCCCGCAGGGGTATTTTTGTCCAGAAAATTTGACCTAGTATAAATATTTTCTTTTCCCATATTTAGGTCAGCTTTGGTACTCTAACTTCGAGAAGAGCTCGTGAATGACTGTATTAGACTATTTTGAGTAATTTTATAGTCGGTTTATCATTGAAACTTCAATTATTAGCTTGTAATTAAATCTTATGGGTTATTCTTCATCTATTTCTTTGTTTTCTTTTATTATTATGAGTAGTTAGACCATTAGCTAGGGTTGTGGCTCAACTCTAGTGTGGTATTTGATGAGTCTTTTGATTTAACGCTTAGATGTTTATGGGTAGTTGATATTTGGACTGATTTGTGTTTTCCATGTTAAATTAGTGGTTGCAAACACTAATTTGTGCCTATTTGACTTGGGTTCTTCTTGAGAAAGAGAACTTGAGTTTAGGAAAATCAGTCCAACAAGGAATTGGGGTGTAATCAAGAGATTGATAGTCCCAATTAAAGGGTTAAACCTAGAGATAGTAATACCCAACTTGAGCCTTTATTGCTTGCACAATTTTGACACTCAATTGGACTTGAGGAAGTCAATTAGGGCAAAGTCACTCAAGCTACCGAGAGGTATAGAGTGAGTAATTCCGTGCATTGGCTATATCACAATCCCCAACATAACGTCTTTGCCTTAGGCTTTAGATCCCGTCAAGTATTCACCTAGGAGAAAGTCACAGCCCTAGTTCCTTTATCTATTGAGAAAATATCCAAAAAGATATTAGTTAGCTAGTTCGTATTTTCAAATAGACCAAACCGTAGTTTAATCACCAAACCATTTGATGAGAAGTGCAATTGAGAACACAACGCGCTACTAGATCACTTAGACACTCAACTCCAACATATATAGCACCATGTGGAAATCGATCCCGACCCTTCGGGTAAAAGCTGCATTGACCCCTGTACTTGCTACTCTTTAGTGGTATAGGCGGGAGCCGATCACTTTTTGGCGCCGTTGCCGGGGAGCTTTTACAGTGTTGATTATCTACGTGAATAGTGGTGTAGTGTGTTTTTCCTTCCTTCTTTTACTAACGTGTGTGTTGAATAAATTCAGGTACTAATGGCGGATCCTTTGGGTAATATTATTCCGGGGGAGGAGGAGCATGACAATGGAGAAGATGAACTAAATCAAGTACCACCTCCAAGACGGGTCCGACATGCCAATGTTAATAAGGATATTCCAGACCCTCCCCCGCCTCTGCCTCCGCCTCCGCCTCCCAGAGTTTCCCCTCGGGTACTTCCAAACGAGAGGTACGCGAGTGCTATTGTCCTTCCTAGAATCTGGGCGGGGAACTTCCAAATCACAAATGTGATGCTGACACTCGTAGAGCAGCGTGGGTACTTCACAGGAGCTCCACATCAGAATGCTTACAAGCATTTAAAGGGCCGAAGCAAGTGAATGCTATGGAGGGGGTAAATTTTTTGGTGAACAAACGAAGACCTCGTGGAAATCCAATGCAAAACAACAATGCTCAATGTGACCAAGGATCGAGTGGGTATAGTCAAGAGGATTCTTATAATGATCAAGATGAGGATGTCATGTATGCCAACAATTATCAAGGGCAAGGGAACAATCAAAGGCAACAACCAAAATTGGAACAATCAAGGAAACAACCAAAATTGGAACAATCAAAGGCAACACAATTGGAGCAATAACAACAATTCAAGCAATTGGGGGAATAACAACCAACAATGGGGAAACAATAATAACAACAATTGGGGTGGAAATGGTAATCGGGGTTCGGGCTTTAAAAGGTCCCCAATGTACCAACAACCCCACAATCCACCCCCTATCAATCACAAGGCCAAGGTTCCTCAAGTAATTATATGGGTAGAATTGAGAAAATGTTCAAACAAATGATGGAACGCAATTCAGATTCGGATGCTCAACTTGCCTCCCATAACACCTCCATTCAAAATCTTGAAGTTCAAATGGGATAAATCTCAAAAGCCCTGAATACACGCCCGAAGGGAGAACTACCAAGTGATACAATGGTGAACCCCAAGGGTGGGAACAACAACAATACCGGTCACGCCATGGCGGTGATCACTAGAAGTGGGCGAGGTGGTGAAGCTAGTTCTTCTAAACAAAAGCGAGTTGTTGGTGATTATGATGACTTACCAAATGATGAGGTTCTGATTGAGTTTGAGCATGTAGTTGAGGAGCCAACAACTAGTGAAGTGAGGATTGATATTCATGATCATGAGGAGGAAACTCAAAGTGACGTGAACCCGTCTAGGGAACACGTAATTGACATTCCCAAGCCGGTTGTGTCAAAAGCAAAGGCCTCATTGCCTAGGCCTCCTCCTCCTTATCCTTAGAGGTTGGCGGAGCAAAAAAATGAGATCCAATTCAAGAAATTCATTGACATGATGAAAAGCTTATCCATCAATGTCCCTTTGGTTTAAGCTTTAGAGAAAATGCCCGGTTATGCCAAGTTCATGAAGGACTTGGTCACAAAGAAAAGGTAAATGGAGTGCGAAACTATAAAGATGACTCACCAAGTGAGTGAAATAGTGAACTCAATGGAACCCAAGCTTGAAGACCCAGGAGCATTCACCATTCCTTGCACAATTGGTAGCACGGATTTCGCCAAAGCATTGTGTGACCTCGGAGCTAGCATAAACTTGATGCCATATTCGGTTTTCAAAACTTTGGGGATTGGTCAACCTAGGGCTACTTCCATGCGTCTTCAAATGGTGTATCGATCTATGAAGCGGCCTTTGGGAATCATTGATGATGTCTTGGTGCGGGTTGACAAGTTCATCTTGCCCGCGGATTTTGTTATCTTGGATTGTGAGGTGAATTATGAATTTCCTATCATCTTGGGAAGGCCCTTTCTTGCTACGGGGAAGGCCTTAGTTGACGTGGAGGCCGGTGAGTTCACCTTCCGGGTGGGAGATGAAAAGGTTGTGTTCCACATTTGCAAGTCAATGAAGCAACCCAATAACACGGAGGTATGTTCTTTCATGGACCTTGTCACCGAGGTCATTATTGATGTAACAAGCTCAATGATAAATGTTGAAGATCCTGTGGAGGCATCTTTATTGAATCATGATGATATTATGGTGGATGGCTTGATCGAGAGTACCAATGCTCTACAAGTCATGGGTTCTTATTCATATGGTCCTCGAAAGTTATCCTTGGATTTGGAGAATCGGAAAACTCCTCCGACAAAGCCTTCAATTGAAGAACCACCTATCTTGGAGTTAAAGCCACTTCCACCACACCTCAGGTATGAATTTCTTGGTCCTTCTCGTACTTTACCTGTTATACTTTCATCTTGTCTAACCAAAGTGCAGGTATACTCTACTCTCAAAGTGTTACAAAGGAGGAAGAAGGCCATAGGATGGACACTTGATGATATTCGGAGAATAAGCCCCGCATTTTGTATGCAAAAAATCATTCTCGAGGACGGATCAAAGACTTCCGTATAACATCAACCGAGGCTAAATGAAGCAATGCAAGAAGTTGTGAAGAAAGAAATAATCAAGTGGCTTGATGCAGGGGTCGTCTACCCAATTTCTAATAGTGCTTGGACTTCTCCGGTCCAATGTGTTCCAAAAAAGGGTGGAATGACCGTGGTTCAAAATGACAATAATGAACTTATTCCAACAAGGGCAGTCACAGGTTGGCGGGTATGCATGGATTACCACAAATTGAACAAGGTGACTCGTAAGGATCACTTCCCTTTGCCTTTCTTGGACCAAATGCTTGACAGACTTGCGGGTAGAGCTTTCTATTGCTTCTTGGACGGGTATTCAGGCTATAACCAAATCTTTATTGCTCCGTAGGACCAAGAAAAGACAACCTTCATTTGTCCTTATGAGACATTTTCTTTTTCTAGTATGCCTTTTGGATTGTGCAATGCACCCGCTACATTTCAGCGGTGCATGATGGCAATTTTCACTGACATGGTTGAAGACTTTCTAGAGGTATTCATGGATGATTTCAGCGTGGTTGGAGACTCCTTTAATGAATGCTTGAACAATCTTGATAAAGTCCTTGCTCTGTGAAGAAACCAACCTAGTGTTCAACTAGGAAAAATGCCATTTTATGGTTGAAGAGGGGATAGTTTTGGGCCACAAAATCTCAAGGAACGAAATTGAAGTTGACAAGGCCAATATTGAGGTAATTTCCAAATTGCCACCTCCAGCTTCGGTAAAGGGAGTCCGTAGCTTTCTTGGGCATGCCGGGTTCTACCGACGCTTCATTAAGGACTTTTCCAAGGTGTTCAATCCTCTTTGCAAGTTGTTAGAGAAAGATGTCAAGTTCCACTTTGATGAGAATTGCATGAGTGCATTTGAGTTGTTGAAGCACAAGCTAACCACCACGCCAATTATCACCGTGCCAGATTGGAGCTCTCCTTTTGAGCTAATGTATGATTCGAGTGATGTGGCGGTGGGTGCGGTTTTGGGCCAAATGGTGAACAAGCTCTTTCACCCCATTTACTATGCAAGCAAGACAATGAATTCCGCCCAAATGAACTACACCGTCACCGAGAAGGAGTTGTTGTCTATAGTCATCGCAATGGAGAAATTCCGTCCTTATCTTATGGGTCCCAAGGTCATAGTTCACACCGACCATGCGGCACTTCGGTATCTCATGATGAAAAAGGATTCCAAGTCTAGACTTATGCGGTGGGTGTTATTGCTTTAAGAGTTTGATTTGGAGATCATTGATAAAAAGGGGAGTGAGAACCAAGTTGCCGACCATCTCTCCCGTTTGGAGGAGCAAGGGAGACCTAGTGATGGGCTTGAGATTGATGATAGCTTCCCGGATGAATAACTTCTATCCGTTACTATGCAAGAAATGCCATGGTTCGCGGACATCGCCAACTACATTGTCACCGGTGTTGTCCCGTTTGAGCTCTCTTCTAACCAAAGGAAGATGCTTAGACGGGATAGAATGGATTATTATTGGGATGAACCCTATTTATTCAAGATATGCAATGATGGTGTCATTCGGCGTTGTGTGCCCGAAGAAGAGCAAGGGTCAATTCTTGAGTCATGCCACTCCTCACCTTATGGTGTCCATCATGGAGGGACAAGGACCGCTTC
The DNA here is from genome assembly GCA_005239495.1 of Nicotiana undulata. Taxonomy (NCBI): domain Eukaryota; kingdom Viridiplantae; phylum Streptophyta; class Magnoliopsida; order Solanales; family Solanaceae; genus Nicotiana; species Nicotiana undulata. Next base: position 8,740 of record ML282667.1, on the reverse strand, counting down.
AAAAGTCTTAAGTTGTGGTTTCTTTTGGCCCACTTTGTACAAGGATTCTAGTGACTTGGTCAAGCGGTGTGATGAATGCCAAAGAATGGGCGGCATATCCAAGAAGGATGAGATGCCTCTCTACAATTCTTTAGGTGGATATCTTTGATGTTTGGGGGATTGATTTTATGGGGCCCTTTGTTAGCTCATGTGGAAACACCTACATACTTGTGGCGGTGGACTATGTTTCAAAATGGTTTGAAGCCGTGGCTTTGCCCAACAATGAGGCCCGAAGTGTGGTTGGTTTTCTAAAGAAGAATATTTTCACTAGATTTGGGACACCCCGTGCCATCATCAATGACGGGGGTTCCCACTTCTGCAATAGGGCCTTTGATTCATTGCTATCGAAGTATGGAGTCAATCATAAAGTATCTACTCCGTACCATCCTCAATCAAGTGGCCAAGTGGAAGTGTCTAATCGTGAAATCAAGAATATTTTGGCCAAGACAGTGAATGCTAATCGGACTGATTGGTCCCGGAAGCTTGATGATGGTCTTTGGTCTTACCAGACCGCCTTCAAGACCCCAATCAGTATGTCTCCTTACTGGTTGGTGTATGGAAAGGCTTTTCATCTTCCGGTGGAATTGGAGCATAAGGCAATATGGGCTTTGAAGAAATTGAATTTGTATTGGGATACAACTGCAAATCTTAGAGTTGATCACCTCAATGAGCTAGATGAGTTCAGATTCCATGCATATACTAGCTCTTCTTTGTACAAAGAGAAAATGAAGTATCTCCATGACAAATATGCCAAAGACCAGGATTTCAAGGTGGGAGACTTGGTGCTTCTTTTCAATTCTAGACTTCGTCTCTTCTCGGGTAAACCCAAATCCAAGTGGAGTGGCCCGTTTGAAGTTGTGTTGGTTACGCCATTTGGTGCTCTTGATCTCAAGAACAAGAATGGGGAGATTTTTCGTGTGAATGGGCACCGAGTCAAGCATTATCTTGGAAAATTTGAAGATAGACACGTGGTGGCTTTGATGAAATTCATTTGAACATGATAACGTGCGTCGTGCCGCGACGTTAAATCATGCGCTTCTTGGGAGGCAACCCGTGTGTCTTTCTTTTTGTTTTTATTTGATTTTCTTTGTAGTATAGGATTTTCTTTTGGATTAACTGGTTGTGAATCTTGTAGGATTGTTTTGATGCAGTGTAGGACTAAGTTGGAAAAAAATGCACCTCTCTGAAGTTTGCACTGCGGCCGCATTGCATTTGGTGCGGCCTCAAAGGCCTTAGTGCGGGGGAAACATTTCAATGCGGTCCGCAGTGTGATTGATAAAAAAGGAGGAGTTCTCTGAAGTTTGCCACCGCGTCCGCAATGCAATTTGTGCGGTCCGCGGTGGACCACTGCGGCCGCATTGCATTTCTTGCGGTCCGCAGTGGACTTCTCCTCATTGCCTCTTGATTCTGAGTACCGCGGACCGCTGTGCCATTTTGTGCGGTCCGCGGTGGACCACTGCGGCCGCATTGCATTTCTTGCGGTCCGCAGTGGACTTCTCCTCATTGCCTCTTGATTCTGAGTACCGCGGACCGCTGTGCCATTTTGTGCGGTCCGCGGTGGGTAGGTGAAATGGGCCCTAGGTCCTTTTTCTATAAATAGGGCATGAGGCCTTCATTTTAAACTTTTCGCTCTTTTGCACACTAAATAGAAAAAAATCACTGTTCATCACTCCTACCTGCTTGAATTCAACTGCTAAATCTCATAAATCTACATTGCATCTCACTTCTGGTAATTTTAATTATTTTTCTTAGTTGTTTAACTTTGTTAATTTCTTTTAAGTAGTTATTTTTCTTCTTTATCTTCCCTATTTCTTTCAATCGATGCGTAGGTTTTTCTTAATCATGTTTAAATTAGGACTAATTAGTTAAAAACACTGATTCAACACCTAGTGATCAATAATATGTGATTTTAGGCTAAAATTGGGACGAATATTTGAAACTCTAGGTTGGTATTATTGTTCTTGGCCTACCGCGGTCCGCGGTGGTATTTTGTGCGGACCGCGATGGTATTACTTCACAAAGGTTTCAAGTTAAGGACCGCGATCGCGGTAGTTTTTGTGCAGTCCGCGGTGCCTTAATACGGACCGCAATACCATTTTGTGCGGTCCGCGGAGGCTTTTATCAGAGAGTGGGTAGTCTGACCCCTACCTCAGTGCGGACCACGATGCATTTTGTGCGGTCTGCAGTAGCTTCTTTGCGGTCGCACTTCATTTTGTGAGGTCCGCAATCTGCAATTCTGCTTTTCATTTTCAACTGCCTGCAATCTTATTCTGCACTTCTTCATCTAATACTGTGATACTAACAAGCTTCAACTGAATTCCACTTGCAGACAATGGTTCGATTAAGAGGCGGTGATAGAAAACAACAAGGAAAAGGAGAGTCCTCTTGGGGTAGAGGAAATGGCATGATCAAATTGGCTCCCGAAACCCGACAAGTTATCAAAGACACCAGGAAGACGATAAAGGCTATTGATAGAGCTGCTTCCTATTCGGGAAGTGAGCATGTCCCCTCCAGGAGGCATCTAACTCAGACTCCGTGCCAGAGTATGTTCCTGACTGGCCAGAGAGGAACAGATTGAGAGATACACCTCCGGGCACCCTTACTGCCCAAGCGTCAGTGCAAGATTCTTCTGAGTTGTCTGAGGGCTCAGCTGCGGGCAATGATAATGCTTATTCTACCTCACTTACAACCTTACTATCCGGTGAGGATTCCGTAGAAGAAGAAGGAGGGGGTGAGCCCTAAGTAGGAGGAGTACGTAGAACCAGGAAACCGGAAACATGGCAAGACAGGTTTGTGAGTGAACCAACCTACCATAAGTTCAGAGAATGGTGGCCCGAGAGGAAGTTGATACTGGAGCAGAAATTCATTACAAATGACCTTTTGCCTCACAACCCCAATGTGTTGAGGCATTTCGGAGAGAGAGCTGGCTGGGACTATTTCACATGCCAAGTGGTGGAGGCCAATGAACACTTAGTCAAGGAGTTTTACACCAATGTTGCCCACATAAAAAAGGGCACTAAAATGACTAAGGCGCGAAATTTTACAATAATGTTTTATGGAAAAACGATCAATGATTAGGTGGACTTCCTGGAGGAGGATGAGGCATTGTACTTAGAGAAACTAGATTTGGGGGAGGATGCCCGTCCATGGTTAGCAGAGTACTTGGCAATCCCAGGTACCACACCAGAATGGTTGATAGCGGGAGTAAAAATTCTGAGGAGAACCCTGAACTTCGAAGCAAAAGGGTAGGAGACGTTTGTGTGCAGCAGGCTAGACCCCACCACTCACGACAACTCTCTTCCTATCTCTTGGGCTATATTGGTGGCATCGATCATGGCAGGGTACCCGATCAACATCGATAATGTGATGTCCAAGGTGATTACACGGGTAGTGAACAAAGGTGATAGATCCTACCCCTTCCCAAATTTCCTGACCATGTACTTCGAGGATCAAGGGGTAGAAAAAAGGAGATTTGATGTGAAGGTAAAGTCGAAGGAACCCTTTTCCTGGTATAGCCTACAGGGTGATGACAACTCTAAAGGGAAGAACCCCAAGGTCAAATCCACTGCTTCTACTGGCCAGTCTGAAGAGCCAGTAGTAGTGGTGGCTCCTACTCAGCCCCCTTCAGCCACCCCAGGCATGGCTCCAGGACCCTCCAATTCTACAGCCCCAGATATTCCCTCATCTGCAGCATATCCTTTGACTGTCCACCGCTTAAGCCAGACCCTCGCCAGTATCAACAACTGGATGCAGACATCCACTTCTAAGTTTTTTGTACTTTCTACGTCGGTGGCAGCCCAGTCTGCACCTCCTCAGCCACAGGTCCCCCAGTCAGTGGAGGACACTCTCAAGGAGCTTCTGGACAACCAGAAGAAGCTCCTAGAGAACCAAAAGTTGATCATGGATGATGTTGGTTCTCATGGAAAGGCATTGAAGGAGCTTGCTAAGGAGACAAAGAAACTGAGAAAGACTCGTGCTTCCAAGGAGTCAGTGAAGACGTTGAGGGTGGAGGTAGAGAAGTTGAAGGATGATCACTTGCTTTTGGAGATTTTATTGCATGACCCGGCTCCAGCAGCCCAGTCTGAGCCGGAGCAGGAGACAATGAGGCCAGCAAAGAGGAAGAGGGTAATTCCCCGTACTGATGATGCTGTTATAGAGTTGGAGGAACCGCAGGAAGGTTCCTCTAGCTAGCCCCAGATTCCAGTACAGGCCCAGGATCCAGTACACGCCCAGGACCCAGTACAGGCCCAGGTCCCAGTGGAGACACAGGTTACAGGGAGCCAGTCACAGGTTTCCGAGCAGTCCGAGGACCCAGGGACCCATACTCATGATCCTATGCAGGCGGGGGGCCTATAGGGAGTTTCTTTTTACTCTCTCTCTCTTTTAATTTGAGCTATTTTTGGTTAGTTAGCATTGAGGACAATGCTAGCTCTCATTTGAGGGGGTAGCCCTATTTGGATGGTTTGGATTGTATATATGACACTATTTTCTTTTATTATGCTTTTTTTTACTTTTGGTATGTGCATAATTTTACCATTCTAGTTTACTTTTAGTACTTTGCAACTTTGGTCTGTGTATAAAGTTACCTTCTGATGTATATATTCATTCTCCCTTATGTATATTCGACTAAATCCCCTCTTGTATATATTTATTTTGCTTTCAGCATTTTTCCTTTCATAGCTTCTTATTTTATTTTCGTAGCTTCTTGTTTTGAATTTTTGCGTGCAATAAGCCTTTGGTTTTCTTAATATTCTTTCCAAAGGTGGAATTTGTGTGAACCGGGTGGCTCTTACCGATGATGGATGGCATGAAAATCTTCTTAAGGGTTTGAGTGTGTTTTCTTTTTGCTTTTTGTGTAAATAGTAGCTAGTGAGTAATGGTGCCTCAGGAAAAGCTTCACTTGGGCCTAACACATTTTCCTTTGATCCTATGGTCAAAAAAAAATTGTTGTGTATAGGATGGTGAAAGTTGTGACCTTGAGACTCTTGTGTTGCCCGATAATCATCAAGTGGTTTTTCGGGACCAATGTGTTGCTCAAATCTTGGCTAAGGTTGTTGTGGGCCCCCGACTCTGTCTCTTTAGCAATCTCATAGCTTGTGTGGTGAGAATTTGAATTGCAAGTCCAAGTCCCGAGCCATTAGTCTAGAACTTGCCCTGAATGTTTGTCTAGGCGAAATCCTAAGTGTAGTTTGACTTGATATGTGATTATAGGCTCTCCTTGATATCTTGAAAACTTCCATAGCCTACCAATGATAATATCCCTAGTCAACCCTTTTGAGCCATGGACCTTTTTCTTTCAAAAATCACGATACAAGCCTTTACCCGTTCTAAGACCCTCTTTTGGCACCCTATCTTTCCTTAGCACAAGGCAAAAGTATAAGTTTGGGGGAGAGATGAGGACTGCAACAAAGTGGAAAAAGGTACAAAATGAAGAAAAGTAAAGGCAATGAAAAAGAAAGAAAATCAAAAAGTAAAAATGAATGAACAATCTAGAAGAAATAAAGGGAATCAATAAAAAGAAAAGAGATGAAAGGTGTGGAACGTTTAGAAAGGAGAAAAAGGTTTGAAATGAACAAGAAAGAGTGACAGTGTGTCTCTCTAACCCATCATAAAGAACTTAATGACTCAAAAAGTCAAGATAATGCATGCCAAAATGAAGCAAATGAAGTGCTTAAGGGAAGATGGAACCTACCTGGACCAAATATTTCCTACCTTGAACCAAAAGCCTTCATTATATCTCCACAAAAGACCTATATGATCTTGAGTTGAATGAAGCTTATATTAGTGGTGACTCACATAAGGGGCAAGCTTATGGTACTTAGAGCCAGGCTTGAGACCTTTCTTTGAGAGAGATGAGTGTGTTTCCATTATCCTCATTCTGAGTGCTACAATCTAAAAGTGAGGTTTGCTTAGGGAGAGTTGAGGAGTATGATTTGGGCTCCACAATGACCAAAGTAGTAGAAAGAGTTTCTTTGATGGGTTGAGTCAACTCTTGATGCTCTTGTGTCACACTAAATTCATGGTGTTTAGAAGGTCGAATGTTGTTAATGATTCATTTGAGTTAAGGGCAATTGTTAGTCCCAATTGATGCTAGAAGAGGTCGCTTTAGGACAACTGAATTTTCTTGGATTTACTCTTAAAAGGTGGGTCTTATTTTGTCTGCTTGAGGACAAGCAAAAGCTTAAGTTTGGGGGAGTTGATAAATAGGGATTATAGTTTATTTTACACTCCTTCTTACTTGAGTTTTGATTAAAAATGTATACAAAATAGTCCCAAAGGATTACATGTTGTACTTGTTTGCAGAGTTTGGTCAAAAAGGTGACAATTAGTCAAAACCAGCTCAAAAAGGAGTGAAACATGCACAAGTACCAAGAACAAGTCCAAGCACAGTGCAACAGATCCACTGCGGCCGCATTCCGTTTGGTGTGGTCCGCAGTAAGGAGATTCAGAGAGGTGCATATCTTGGAAACTCAAGCATTGCGGCCGCAAAGCATTTTGTGCGGACCGCAGTAGCCTCACCGCGACCGCAAGCGAGATTGTGCAGTCCGCAAGGATGGGGTTCAGAGAGTTGGGAGTTTGGAGGATTAATGCCAATGCGGTCCGCGGTCCTTTTTGTGCGGACCGCAGTAGAAGCCATCACGACCCGCAGTGGCCAAGTTCAAAGAGCAAAGTTTGAAGCCAAAAAGCCTCACCGCGGCCGCACTCCATTTCTTGCGATCCGCTGTGCCCCCGCAGGGGTATTTTTGTCCAGAAAATTCAGCCTAGGATAAATACTTTCTTTTCCCATTTTTAGGTCAGCTTTGATACTCTAACTTCGAGAAGAGCTCGTGAACGGTTGTATTAGACTATTTTGAGTAATTTTATAGTTGGTTTATCATTGAAACTTCAATTATTAGCTTGTAATTAAATCTTATGGGTTATTCTTCATTTATTTCTTTGTTTTCTTTTATTATTATGAGTAGCTAGACCCATTAGCTAGGGTTGTGGCTCAACCATAGTGTGGGTATTTGATGGGTCTTTTGATTTAAGGCTTAGATGTTTATGGGTAGTTGATATTTGGCCTGATTTTTGTTTTCCATGTTAAATTAGTGGTTGCAAACACTAATTTGTGCCTATTTGACTTGGGTTCTTCTTGAGAAAGAGAACTTGAGTCTAGGAAAATCAGTCCAACAAGGAATTGGGGGTGTAATCAAGAGATTGATAGTCTCAATTAAAGGGTTAAACCTAGAGATAGTAATACCCAACTTGAGCCTTTATTGCTTGCACAATTTTGACACCCAATTGGACTTGAGGAAGTCAATTAGGGCAAAGTCACTCAAGCTACCGAGAGGTATAAAGTGAGTAATTTCGTGCATTGGCTATATCACAATCCCCAACATAACGTCTTTGCCTTAGGCTTTAGATCCTGTCAAGTATTCACCTAGGAGAAAGTCACAGCCCCAGTCCCTTTATCTATTGAGAAAATATCCAAAAAGATATTAGTTAGCTAGTTCGTAATTTCAAATAGACTAAACCATAGTATAATCACCAAACCATTTTATGAGAAGTGCAATTGAGAACACAACGCGCTACTAGATCACTTAGACACTCAACTCCAACATATATAGCTCCCTGTGGAAATCGATCCCGACCCTTCGGGTAAAAGCTGCATTGACCCCGTACTTGCTACTCTTTAGTGGTATAGGCGGGAGCCGATCATTATTATCTGAAGTTAGGGTTTGGCAAGCCAAATTTCAGACATGTATGCCTAAATTTCAGGTTCACGCCTAAAATTGATTTAAAATTGTAAAAGTTAGAAATTTCCACTATGGCTTAATGGGGGTCTTGAAATCGACAATATGTGCACTTCGCCCTGACTGTATGGGTCAAAATATATCTTTAGAATATGTAATCCAAGATAGTACTAGGGGAAAAGTTCCTAAGTTGTCACTTCTCAAAGCGGCCCAAGAGTCAACAAGGGCCGAAGTCGAAGAGTCAATGAGTGTGATGACCCAAAAGGTCATCTTACATAATTTAAGCTATATTTGTGTTCCAAGGATCCGAGAGCCTCCGTTAGTCTCACCTCGTTATGCGTGCGCAGCCCAGGCGTGTAGCCGGGAAGCTATTATGTCAAAAGTTGATGAAAATGAGTTTTGATAATTAATGAATGAATATAGTTGACTTTGGTCAACATTTCTGGTAAACGGACCCGGACCCGTGATTCGACGGTCCCGGAGGGTCCGTAAGAAAATATGGGACTCGGGCATATGCTCGGAATTGAATTCCGAGGTCCCAAGCCCGAGAAATGAATTTTTTAAGAAAATTGTTTTCTGAAAATAATAAAGGATTTTGAAAATGAATAATTATGTGAAAACCGTGTTGCCGGGCCCGTATTATGGTTTCGAAGCCCGGAACAGGTCTATTATATGTTATGTGACTTATCTGTGAAATTTGGTGTAAAACGGACTTGAAATGAGTGGTTTCGGATNCCGGGCCCGTATTATGGTTCCGGAGCCCGGAACAGGTCTATTATATGTTATGTGACTTATCTGTGAAATTTGGTGTAAAACGGACTTGAAATGAGTGGTTTCGGATAAAAAATGACACTTTGAGGTTTTAAAGAACTAGAAATGTGGCTTGGAAAGTAGTGTTATGTTTATGAGGTCCGAATGAGATTCCGAGACCGGGAATAGTTCTGTGGTGTTAATTATAACTTGTCTGC